>KK120144.1:714713-740883 GCA_000611955.2 Stegodyphus mimosarum | reverse complement strand
GACGTAAGGCCCAACCCGCCCTTCTCAGTCCGATCACCATACTCCTCGTAAAATCGTCTATCTCTGGAAGTGCCTTCGTTGACGGCGGCCTAGCATTCTATCCTATTACACGTATCCTCCGGGACAAAAACCAACTTTCTTCGATAATTCGTCTGGCAGAAATAGCAGCACGAATATTGCCCATTCTGCACTTTCCTTCTCTTATATCTTACTACACGCGCGTCGGAGAGCTGGGCATTTCACATCATTCGCATAACTCAGTGACATGCGTCTACCCTAAAATTTGCATACGTTTCTGACCACTCCTTCTTGATGTTGCATTTTCAATGTCGAGCAGTGTAAATACAGTTGAGCCCGGTTAAGTAATAGTTAACGTCTTGAATTCACAAAATACGCCTCAACTTTTGGAGATGTCCCTACTCCCTGTTCCCAGTTATACAAAACGTAGAGTCTTCTGCGAAACATTCACAATCGTTTGAAGACTTGCGCTTTTAAATTCTGTTAATGTAAAACAGAGCATGTGCGAAAACATGAGCTATCAAATTCGTTTATGTTTGAATTTAAATCTTGAAATTAAGTACAATCAAAATTATTTCAAAACCCGTTTCAATCGATTCGATCTGTATAATTTAATACTTTATAAATATCAAGCTTTATTTCACATTCATTTCAAGCAAAGGAAGTTCAGTGTTTTTTGCGGAACAATGGAAAGGTTTTTTCTTGATCATAGCAACAATTTTCTAATGGACCATTTAGAAGTTATCTGCTGGTTGATGGCTGAAGTAACAGTTTCAATAGGTTTATGCCAAACTGAAAGTTTAATAATTTCCAAAATTTATCTTTTATTTGACATTTTGCAATTCCAATCGATTTTATAACGAATTCATACGCGTCTTATTCACATGTACGTAACTGAAGTTCACGTTGATTATTCGTATGAGATTCGCATGAATATATGAATGAAAATTAAAAGTTATAAAACTTGCGATCAGTTGCGTGTTGCACGTGCATTGAGAGACTAAGACACGCACCTAAAATTGTTTATTGGATTATTTCTACTTTAAATATAACAAAAATAATGTTTACATAGGTGCATACATTTATGAAACCAACTTTCCGTAGAATATTAAACGTCAATTGATTTTTTTTCAATAATTTTGCGACACGACTGACTGTACTTGCAGACATTCTGTCGCCAGTTTAATTTGACTGAATGCAAAAACTGCGTGGAAAATGAGCTTAAGTACTTCGAACGGAAAGAAAAATAGACCGTGACAAATGTCAGCACGTGACTCAACCCTTGACCTGAGCTTAATCATGGGAGCTGCTGTCTATGCCAGATATTTTAGCGCTTTTTTAACGCTTCTCACAAATACAATAAATGTATGAGTAATTTGCGAAATGCCACATCTTAAAGTGAATTCAGCAGCAAACATAATAAAAATAATAAAATGTGCAAACTGTCTTTTCTTTTCAACGTTACAAAGTTTTTGCACTTAAAAAATCCACAAAACTATCAGGAACTTAAAAGAAAAATAACGGCAAAACGAGTTTTAAAATATTTTTATTTCGCGTGAACTGGGGTTAACTTGCTATTTTTTTTATTCAGTTTGGAGATTTGTTACTATTGTGTAACGATGCACTACAAAGTATGAACTTGTTTACATAAATCTATGAATAAATTTATTGTACTTCACTTTATTTATACAAAGATCTGAATTTAATTTTTAAAAGGAAATTCGATGCACTGTGTCCTTTTCACCTGATGTTTGAATATGAATTGAGTCGAAGTTGATTTCAAGTTCAGGTATACGACTGTTTCAACTAATGTGGCTTTTCAAATAGTTTTCATTTAATTTATTTAACAAAAGCTTAATAGAAAACGTATTTTCAAAGTGTTTTTCTCTCAGCTGCGATTTTGTGTTTAATTTCAGTTCTGGCTTTGTAAAGTTTATTATTTCTTACATTAAATCTTTCCTGGGCTTCTAATGTTCTGTTTGTTCCTCCAGAAAATGTAAATGAAGGGAGTTTAAAGAACAAGTGAAAATGAAAGTGTAGCTAGAGAGTTGGCAATCTCAGCTTGCCGCAGTGGAACTCCTTTGTTAGTACCTGTCTTTATGGCTGTGCTATGAACTGGTGAATTCGAGTGAAATTATTTCAATCATCTTTGAGTAACGGAACCAGGCTGTTTGTTAGACTTAAAATGAAATTTGTACATAATTTTGAGTCTCTGGTGCCAGACCCCAAGAAACGGAAGTTAATTTTATCATTTCAGTTTCCTGTAATTTCAAGCTGAAATGAATATTGATTTTTTAGTTTGTTTTACCCTGTTGTTGTTACTATGGCGTTCTACGTACGAACGTAAAGCCTAGACGATAATTCTTCTGGTGGTCTAGGAAGTTAAGACTAGTGCACAGACTAAGCCAAATAGAATTTAAAACCTTGCACATTCACAAGTTTTATTTCCGCTTATATTTATTAAAGCATTTGTTGTTTGGCTGAAAAGGTTTGATTCTTAATGGTGCCATTTTTTAATAAGTTACGATTTCGAATAACGTAAGTAACAGAATTAGAAAAATATAGGACAGCACTTCTCTAAATACTGATTCAGAAAGACTGCGAAAACAAATTTCGCAAGAGAAAAGTAAGTAAATAAATCGTTAAAAAGGAGGCCTGTAGGTTTTGCTTTAGTGAAAGTTGTAAAGAATTTTCTCCTTCCGTTCCGCTTGTCTTTGTTCTGTCGGCTAGTAAGCAGGAGAACCGAAGTTCGAATCCCGAAGAGAGCATTTGTGATTTTTCATTTAGGTAAACAAAGATTGTTTTCTGATAATTTAGCCCTCATAAGTCTAGTTGTTTGCTGCCGTCAAACATAGTTAGTCTTCAACATTTAATATGAAAAAAAAACAAGATTCATATTACCATATTAAAGCCGACAATATTTAACGTTTAGGTTAGGGATTCTTCCCTTCTCTTGTATTGGCTCCTTTTAAAAGAATGATCCTCTTCATTAACTCCCTTACATTATTTTCTATAATATACAGCATACAACATAATCATGATGCAAATAATCCCACAAAAATAAGGATAACAATTAGACTAAGAATATGAACAAAAGTTTCAAAAAACAGGAATTTATTCGATTGATGTTTTATTTTTTGTATCATTATTATTTTTAATTTTAAAAATATGAACAAGTATTCAAAAACAAAATCACAAATTCAAATTGCACAAATGTTTTCGATTTTAATTCGAAACACCTTCATTAAATGAAGCTACATTTGGTATAGTTCATAATTTCATAATATTTATATTTAAAAGATTGAGTGCTCTTATAAAGGCCTTTTACATTTTACTCAACATTTGCAGAACAAACTATAAACTCAACATTTGCAGATCACTTTCGTATTTCCACATTTCTGAAGCTCTGTGTTATTTAATGACGTGTTAAAATTTGAACTTGGTCTTGGAACTAAACCTGTGGTCTCTCGAATAGTCAATTTCAATTAGGCTGTATGCCAATTAAGCTGCTAAACTTCTTTTTAAACTTCTTCAGTTTTATTCTTAACAAGGCTGGTGACCCTCATATTTCAGGAATTTGGACAACGTGAACCCTTTATATTTACTTAGTCTATATGGGGGTCATTTTTTGTTCAGGAAGGACTACTTTCATGAAAAACATTCTAAAGAAATAATGTTACAATGCCTCTTATATTTAAGAAAACAATCAATTATCTATAGGCTAAGTAAAGAGACTGAAAAGCTAAGCTTGCTTAAATTTTATAATAGTTCTTAAAGTGTATGTTGCATTGCACTGATGGAAAAGATCTCAGTGTACATAATTATAAAATTGATATTCACATGACTTAGAGTAACTTCGATTTATACACATACTGTAATTAAAAATTTCTTGAATAAATAAATGCTGAAACCCTTCTCAGCAGAAAGTACTTATCAAATCTTTTCCTAACTGTAATAAGTGCTTTATATGAAAGAGATATTTGTAGCTTTGCTTAGTACACAAATGAAGATATCATTTAAACACATACATCAATTAAAATGCAAAGTAAACTAAGATAAATCTTTCTCACAGAGAAAAAAATGGTTTTCAAATAATTTAAACATGAACTGAGATTCATCATTCTTCGGAGACAAATAAAAAGAGTCTTTTTAAGAAGAAAAATGAAATTCTGAATTAAAATGCTTGTGCTGATATTACACTTAGTTTGAAGCTACAAAATTTTCAAGCGATGCTCGCGAAAACTAATTAGGAGGTAATTAAAATCTGAGCTTCCTATCAGCTTAATATGCAAGAATGAAAGAAATTGGAAAGCATTTGAAATAATTACTGAGAAGGGAGATGAATCACAGAATTACCTGTGAAAGCGTTTTCTTTAGAAAGCGCTATTCTACATAATATTTTTCTTAATTTTCAGCTTTGAAGGTAGTATGCATCTTCAATAATTATACTGAAGTTCACTATTTATTAATTTGGTATTATTCCCGGATTTGAAGGGCGGATTTTTGGTTGGTTGAAAATAACTGCCTTTGATTTATGCAAGTTTCCTTTATTATGCTTCAAGCCACAAACTAAACTCATAATATTCTATAATATTTTCTTTGGAAAATCTGGATGAATCAACAATACTTTTATAAAATATACAATACTGCGATACAAGAAACATTAGCTTTAAATATTTGAAACGCTGTATGGATTATGGCGCCGTGTTACACAAAGAAGAGATCCTTAAACATTTCAGCAATCGAGATTCATGGAATCTGACATGCTATTGTCATATGAAAGAAATATCTGAATATGTGAGCAGCTGTGGTTTCCTGAAAAAGGTTTGTGATAGTCGAAACAAAAACGTCGCGTACCAGATAAGCTCAAGCTAACGTTTAGTCAATATTCAGTTTATCGAAGCAACGTTAAAATGCGTAGAACATTCAGGAAGTCTAGACGACTGTTTTGAAGTTTAATCAGGAATCATTCATCAGGAAAAAAATTATAACATGAAGATAGCGATGGTGGATCTCAAAAAGAGGGCATTTGCATCTTTTTATTATTTGCACACTAAAAGGTTTTGTTTAGGGATTAGTATAAATAATCAGAGTTTATTTTATTTAACCTTTTTTAAAAAATGAAAGATATAGAGTTACGTTTTTAAAATTTAGAAGACATTTACGCAGCATTTGACACAAGATATTGTTCTGTAATGGGCACTAAAAGTCTGAAATATGTAGACCTGAAAACATATATTTTATTCCGTAATACGAAACTAGAATGGTATGTGTTTTGCTCAAAAGTAATTAAAAAATATGACATTTTAAAATTCATTCCTTACATTCATCTCATAATTTGTTCAAATGGCGGGCGTCGCAAGGAATCCCTGCATTCTTAAGCTTAATAAAATTAATTAAAATTAGAATTTAATCACACCTCATTTTGAAGCTGGAATCTAATCAGGAGATAACGATCAATTTTCATTCCTTGTCGTAGGCGTGTCATTATGCCAGTTTAGACTCAATGCTTATATTACTCGAAAGAAACGTTCTTCTGAATTTTCTGCTAAATCCATTTTTGCTATTGAAAATTAAAAATTTCATTGCTGTTTTAAGGGGGGGAGATAGGAAAGAGATGCAATGTTTTTAAAAGTAAAACAAAGTCTTCAGTATTCGACAAACGATTTTTCATACAGTAATCTTTTTTTTTTACCGATTAATAGATTTGATTGCGTTGAATAAAGCTATTCTTGTGAAATTTCCTTACGCACGAATTTAATGCACTTAAAAAAGATTTGGATTCAAAATTTTCCAAAAAAAAACTGTTTCAAAAAGACGGATTAATTTAAATCATAAGTTGCTCAAATAATTAAACTTTGCTAAATGCCTGTTTTGAGAAAATATTTCCTTAGAGCGTAGTTTGTTTGTTAACTGAATGTCTCTGAATGTTACAGCAATAGCAAAACATTCAAGGAACTAGGTGAATTATAATTTTTAAATAAACTAATATTCATTTTTATATAAATGTTAATTTTCTTATTTTTACTTCCTTGTACGAAGTAAAAAGGAAGTATTGTAATCGCAAAATTTTCGGGTACCATATTTCAACGAAAATATCTATTTTGACCGCTATCAAATACAATTCAACGATATTTTTGAGTGACATCCGTATGTAAGGACAGAATAAAAGTTTCTTTCTCCCCCAAATAATTAAAAAACTGATTTGAAGTGGATTCTGAAGAGATTTTGTTCGTGGCTTCTGTGCGTACGTACGTACGTATGTATGTATGTATCTCGCATAACTCAAAAACGAGTAGCTTCAGAACGTTGAAATTTTGTATATAGGGCTGCTATAACATGCAGATGTGCACCTCGCATTTTGGTTGCAATCGGGCGCACCAAAAGCATATACATATATGTAAATATATATCCACTCTGTTACTTCGCTCAGTGAGCTTAGTTTCTTTATTCTTATAAGTTTGCAAATTGTGCATTTTTTGCTTTAAAAATGATTGGATTATGTTGTTCTCATCTTTCGGTTAAGATTTTTATGCTTTTAGTTAAGTTGCGTGCAATAATTGTGGAATTATCAACAATTTAAAAGTTTTTTAAGTGCGGCTAAGCCTAATTTTTGGTTATGATAGTGGCCATATTTGTTTACATTTGTAGCTTAGCAGAATGGTGGATTTGTTGCCAATCTAGAAAAACTAAGCTTCGCAACAACATAGTAGCGTTTTCTTTTATTATTGCGAATTAAATTATGCTTGATTCATTCTGGAATTATCATTTAAGATTTTAGCTGGCTTTTGCGTACAAATTGTAATTTTAATTGTAAAAATAGTTTTTTTAATTGTTTTAACTGTACTTGGTGTTTTATGTTTCTCTATATTTTTAAATTTTAATGAAAATATTTTGAATTTTTATGCATTTTTGCCTTACCATGAAGTGAGAGTTGAATTAATTAGTAGCGCATTAGGTAAGCAACGCTGAATCGTCTGTGAAAAAACTGTTCCTTTTTTATTTGTTTAATTTCTTTTATACATCGTTTTAGATTTATTATAGTATTTGAATAGAACTTGTGGTAATTCTTGAGTTGCTATAATTTTTGCTCACTCTGAGTTTTAAAATGAATGAGATGCAACGCTGTTAAGTGAACCTAGCGCCGAAGTGTGTCTATGGTGAATAAATATAGTGAACTTTAAAGAGTGTATTTGTTCTGTTGTGGTTTATGCGTTATCGACGAATCAAATTTAATTCAAAATTCGTTAATTCACTATGTTTAAATGAAATGCAGGAAAATTGCGCATAATTTAATATTCCGTACAAGGAAGTCATGTGATGTACACATCAGTTTTTTTATAATATAATTTTGTAAATGATTTGAGAATAGAATTAATGCTTTTTCCATGATATTTAAAAAACTTGAATTTACTTTAAACTTTCCTTCCTTTCTACTAACTTCCATGGCTTCCTAGTCTTCTCAATTTGGGAATTATTTAAAAGTTTTTTCCTCAGTTAATCTCTAAAACGTTTCGAGTTTTCTCCTTTTATGAAATTAACGAATATTTTATCTACAAATCTCAACTAGAAGACAACTGGCAGGCGGAGACAGATGGATCATTAGCGTGCATGAATTACTGGGAAATGTAGTGCTTTGCCTCTATTGTTCATGGTCTTATGAATAGAGCAGTAGAGAATGTTGTATTTGATGAAAATTTGTGAACGGCGTCTTAAAATCATTTTCATTCCTTATTCTTTAGAAGATGGTAAAAAAGAACTAAATAAATGTAAATGAAAATAAAATAAACCACCGAACTTATATGTCCTTCGGAAAATTGTAGAGACATAAGATTTCTTTAGAGATGAAACTGAGAAAGTAACTTTCACCCTCGTCGGGATTCGAACCACAACTTTCGAATTTGCTAGCTGGACATGTTATTTCATATACCAAGAGAGTATGAATAGGAAAATGTGACAATTGCGTATAGAATTAGCCAATAGATTAATTGATTTACTTTTACCAAATAGTGTCATTGTACGAAAACTGCCAAAAATTTACGTAACTGTGTCTTTAATATACCCTGTAATCAGAATGATGCTACGTTAAACGTTTCATGGAGTTGTAGTTTCTTTGTGAAACAGTATGTTTTCCTCTCATTATCAAAATCCGTATTTTAGTACTAAAGAAAGATTATTGGTGGAAACATCGGGGAGAAAGCAATGCAATTCGAAAGCATCGTCATACGAAACGTTGTAATAAGATAAAAAGAAAAAATAATAATAATAATAATAAAAAAACATGTGTCTAGTATTCACTAGTGACACAAGCAGACAGAAACAAATGCAGGAAGCACCTAAACATCGCCATGGGCAAAATTGGTTTCTCCCCTCTGCAGCAGCCATCTATGGAAATGCATCTTCACGGGGCACACTGACGCCATGCTCGGGCATTTGTTTACATTACAAAATTCGTGATAGTTACATATTCCACATCTTCGTCTACGTTTACTATCGCACAACGTTTCTATGTAGTTTGGAGACATGAGCTTAAACGGGTTTGGGCTTTTAAGCCCAACTTATAAATGTTGCTTATTGTAAATGTTGCTTATTATAAATGTTTATATACATGTTGTTTATTACAAAGTACTGAGCAGGCAGGCATAGTGGCTCGTTTTTTTGCTAGCTCTGATGTATGCTGACTTTATTTAAAGAATAGGGGAAACAGGTTCGTATTCCAGTTCATTTATTTATTAAGTTATATCCTCTTCTCATATTATGTGCTATAGCTTAATAACGCCAAACCTGTATTTTACTAAACAGAGTTCTTGAGTGAGCTAGAAAATTTTAAAATTCTGGATAACTACAGAAACACTTGTACAATACTGCAAATAATTGCTCTAAGCATAAAATAAGGTACGTTTTTGGAAGGTTGTGTTGATTTTCGGCAGCTTTTATTTGCCATTTCACCCCTTCTTCAAGTTGTTAACATACTATACGGTAACGCTTTGAAATGTTATAATCGTCTCCTTAGAAATAATAAAGATCGTAATTTGTATGTTTGGTAAAAGAAACAATATTTATTTTTAAAGAATTATCTAATAATTCTTAAATGGATAAAAATTGTGTAAAAGAGATTTCGTTTTAAGAGTTATTAAAGGGCTTCTTATGTAAGTATAGAAATGATTCAATATAATAACAAAAATGAGAGAAAGGAATTAAGTAAATTATTATATACTGGTTTAAAATTTCTCACAATTTGCTACATTAACTAAAATATGTGACCGGCGGGATTACTAGTCACAAGTTTTCTTACCTTTCATTCTTTGAGATATATAAATACAGCTGAGACTAATAGCCAGATGTATCGTAGTAGAGGATGATTTACATATCATTTAAAACTATGTTTAACTAACTGTAAACTGAGTTCAGCATGCGGAAGACCTTTTTCTTGTCCGATACTAATTGACTGCTGTCTGAAAGAGGTAACAATGATTTGGCAACAGCTGCGTCATTTATCTTTAAGATTGGCTGAAAGTCCTTGAAATCTATGATTAAGATATTTTTCTTAGTTAAGGAGAACTGATGTCATTCATTTACAATTAATTTACCAGTTAATTGTTGACTCTCTTGCAGTACGACACCTTAATTAATTTACATGTAATTGGTATAAGATGGGAAACTTAATTTCTTCATTTAAGTCACATATCTGCCAAGAAATGAGCAAAGAAAAAACAATAGTTAAACGTAAAACATCATTTCATTCAGAAATGCGATTAATATATTAACAGCGCTTGGCTGCTTTCATGTATTAAATATATTTGTAGTAATTAATAATTGGGAAAGAAATGCGAAAAACCTCAATTTTTTCAGTTATTTGTAGCTGTATGTGAAGCTTTGTTTTCGGGCACTTAAATGGATATTTCTGATCTAGTAAAATATCAGCCCAAAGTATAGAGAAATTTGTAAGAAATTTTCAGATATAGAATTGCGTAATGATTGTGTTTTACCCCTTTATTTGAGATTATTAAAGGTTCAGTACAAACTAAAAACTAGATGTTACGTGCAAGGGATTAATTAAAATAGCCCATGCATTGTGCATGCCATTTCAAAACTATCTTAATTGAATGAAATTTATTCTGTTTAAAGAATGTTACATATCACAAACATTATAAATAAAAAAATTAAATCACAAAAGTTAGGAAGTACTAGTTTCAAACAAAACTACATGTTTTTATGATAAAACTGTATGAAAAAGAGAGAAAAAGCTCAAAAGCTGAAAAAGAGAATATGAATCAGATCTTCCCATTTAAAAAATTAAATTGCTGTGACCTTTTCAGTCCTTATTAATTATCTAGGTATAAATTAAATAATAGTTTCTTTTTATCAAGTAATCTGAAATAAATTAATCTTTAAAATCTTTTACAGAATGCTTGAAAAACTACTTTAAAAACTCAGCCATTATTAATTTTTACAGTTCCACGACTCAGGACCTCTGATTAATAACGGATAAGATTATTTGTGCTTTTTAATGAGTTCCATTTTATTAACAATAAATACACATGTTAAAAATACCAATTAAATTATTCAGCAGCACCATCCACCGAGAACATCATCTTCCGGTGTTCAAGAGTCTGACCAATTTATTAAATGAGCAAATTGCTACATCTTTCTTACTTTTTCTCATTTGTTTTTTTCCCTCATTACTAAGGTCCTTATACAGATAGATGAGCAGCAACTTGGAGCAAAACATGAGAATTGCTTGATGTTGTTATTTTCCTTTTAATTTTAATTCTTAAAAAGAGTTTTGCTTTCTAAATTTCAAACAAAGTTACGCGTTACGAAAATCTAAGATGGTACCATGAAAATATTATAAAAGGCAATAAAAGCTGAGAAAATAGAAGAACTAAAATAAATTCGTAACAAAAACTTTTATAGTCATTAGAATTTTTTGAAGTAGGAGACATGAAAATCAGCAACGCTCTCGCTGGGACTCGAACCTGGACCTATCGAATACGCGCGGAGTGTGCTAACCGTTACACCACAAAGGCATGCTGAAAGAGGGAGAAAATACTTTATATGCTCCCACTTTTAAAGGGTGACTGGGGATTAGGGGACCCAGTAGCCAAATCCTGGTGGTAAAGAATCATCATCCACCACCTTTAGGTTCGGGGATCACTGTAGATACATTAGGTCATTTTTGATGTCAGGAAGTTGAAGAAATAAGCAATATCCTCGCCAGGACTAGAACCTGGGCCTCTCGAATACACGCTGAGTGTGCTAACCGTTACAACATAAAGGCATGCTGAAGGAAGGAGAAAATACCTTATAAGCCGAAAAGAACAACGAAAAGAGAAAGGAAATAGTGCGTCTAAGAGAAGCTGCTAAACTGAGATTTCTGTTTGAACCTTTCGTGGCTTTTCTTGTTTAAAGGAATTAGGCTGAATTAACAAATTCTGAATGAAGTTAATTACATAGTTTTTACTTCCTTGCAAGAAATAAAGTAAGTACTGTAGTCGCAAAAATTTTCAGGTATCATATGTCAATGGAAATCCATTCTGACCATTTCCGAAATCGTTTGGACGAATTGTTTACGTGACGTCTGTACCTAAGAACAGAATAAAGAACTTCTTTTACCAAAACAAATTGTGAAATGGATTTTAAGCGGATGCAAAAGAAATTATTTCGTGACCTTGTAAGGTTTTAGTTAAACTAACCAAGTTTTATTTTAATTTAAATCTTTCTATCTCCTCTCTGTTTCAACTTCCCGTCAGAAGAAGCTCGCGTTTTCAGCTTATGCTAATTTGAAGTACAGCGAAAGTACTATTTAAGACAGAGGTAGAAACCTCTCAGAGTGAGAGAGCTTCAGTCTCAGATCACGGACACTCTGCTCGACGTTCGTCTGACCAGCTAGCAGTTTAAAATTTATAAGCCATAGTGCTTGCTACGTAATTGCATATTGAAGCAATTTGAAGTGCGCTAGTATTAGTATATCTTGCTACGCACCCTTTTAGTTAGAGGCCAATCTCCGTGAATCGCTCTGTGAGCAAAGTTTGATTTAAGTTCTATTTAAATTTAGTTTAAGTTTATTTGATTGTTAAGTTCGACCCAAGTGTGGTCTTCTACTTTCTGTAGCTCTCCCGAGTTGGGAAGTGTGTAAATACTAGTGATTTAATAAAAGAGGATTTCAAATCCCTTTCACGTGCAGTTATTCGCCAATACAGTATCTACACCAGAACATAGCGTATTATCCGCTCACTGTTCTAGTTCAGGACTTCAGATTTGAGGATAAGGACCCTATTACAGGCTTTACCATGTTTTCAAAGAGTATGCACAGAATACTCAGTCCTGATAGTGGCGCCCGAACAAAAAGAAGAGGATGGCCTCAACAACAAGAAGACGAACCTGAGATACCTGCTGTACCTGTCCAGAATAATGAGATAGCACCTCCTGGCCTAGAAGGATTTGGCTACATCGAAACCATGCGAGCAGCCATGAAGCCAGCGGCAAATTTTGACGGCAAGACAGCCGTAATCAATTTCCTGGAAAAACTAGACTCCCACTTCATGCTATATCCAGTTCACGAATTTCAGAAAGTCGCTCTTGCTACCAGCGCTTTGAAGGCCAAGCGCTAAGTTGGTTCAAGTGCATTGGAAAGAATCTCTTGGGGGAACCAGGAAGCCCCACATATACGTATGAAAATTTCAAGAATTCCTTGGTGAAAGCATTTACTGTAGTACGAGACCGAGCCAGACTGGAAGCTGAACTGTTTAGTCGATATCAAGAAAAAATAGATTTGTCAAATTTTATTTTGGGAAAAATTCAAGTTTTCAAGCTTTTGTATGGAAGTCGCCCGGATCCTGAAATTATTCAAGTTATACTTCCTAGGCTACTGCCCCAAGTTCAAGATTTCATCGAACTAAGAAACCCAACAACATTAGACAGATTATTTGAGCTCGCAGTACAGTTTGAAAGCCGAAGAACAGCCGACAACGAGCGACGACGCCAATTTGAGCGAAGAAGTCAGTGGAGTTCGCCAAGACCCCAGCAAAAGCAAAATCAAAGTTACGGGAATAAGGCGAAGCAATGGCCGAAGAAAGATGTGTCTCCTAAATCGAGCGGCGAACGAAGGGAATTCAATAGAAGAACAAGCAAAGATTCCGAAGGCAACCAGAATAAGAAGAATTTAAACTAAGATGGATTTCTTCAAGGAAGGTGAAGAAGTCCGAAGCAGCGCAAAACCCTTCCAAAATCAATTTAAACACCGTGGTCGTGAAGAATTTGAGTTTGCCGAAGATTGAAGTTCTAATTAACAACATACCGGCGACAGCCCTCTTGGATACAGGAGCCCAAAGCAGCTTCGTATCGGAAAGATTCTTTAAGAAGCACTTTCGACGTTACAGAATTTTTAGTGCAAGAGACACGGATGTCATAGCGGCCCAAGGAGAAAAATGTAGCTGTTTAGGAAAAGTACCATTGTTCGTGCGTATCAACAACGAACAGGTAAGAATCCTGTTTTATATTGTGCGTAACCTGCAGACTTGTATTATTCTAGGTGTGGACTTTTTTAGTTTGGCAGAAGCAAAAATTGATTTCAAGGGGGGAGAACTAACATTAAATATGAAGCCAATTGAAGCGAAGAATGATAAGCCCCCGCAGCTGGACTTGGAACATTTACAAGCAGAGGAAAAAGAGAAAATCCAAGGTCTGGTAAGTCACTTTGCGAATTTATTTAGTGATGTACCAGGCTTTACGCAGGTGGTGAACCACGACATTGACACGGGGGACGCTCAGCCAGTTAGGCAAAAGCCATATAGATATGATAGGACAAAAGAGGAAATAATTGAACATCATATTAAAGAGATGTTAAAGAATAAAATCATCACGCCAATTTCTAGCAGTTATGCTAGCCCCGTTGTCCTGTGTAAGAAAAATAATGATTACCCGATTACGCACCCGAAGCGGTGGCGTTTTGCTATAGATTATCGCAAGTTAAATTCAGTTACAAAATATCCTGTATATCCGTTGCCGATAATTGAAGAAATTATTCGAAATATTTCGTCTACAAAATACATGACTACATTAGATCTCACGAGTGGCTATTTTCAGATTGGGGTAAAACCCGAGGACGTACACAAAACCGCGTTCATAACGAAATCTGGTACGTACGCATTTCTTAGAATGCCGTTCGGATTATCCGGCGCGCCGGCAACGTTCCAAAGATGTATGGACATCGTCTTAAGACCAGTCCTTGGTAAAAGCACTTTCATATATTTAGACGATATTATAATTACGAGTAGTACTCTAGAACAACACTTACAAGATTTAAGAAAAGTATTTTCATTGTTAAACGAAGCTGGTTTAAAGATAAATGCGTCTAAATGTAAATTTGCCGCAAAAGAGTTACGTTATTTAGGATTTAAAATTTCCCAAAAGGGAATCGAAACGGATCAGTCAAAAATAGTAGCCATTAGAAATTATCCTGTTCCTAAAACAGCGAAGAAATTATCGTCGTTTCTCGGGATGTGTTCATATTACCGGGCTTTCATTAAAGACTTTGCAAAAATAGCTGAGCCACTGCTAAAGTTGAAAAGAAAAAAAGCTAGGTTTTCGTGGTCAGCAGAAGCCAACTTGGCGTTTCAAAAATTGAAAGACGCATTGACTCAAGCTCCCGTCTTAAAATTTCCAGAAGGGGATAAGGGATTAGAGATTTCAGCGGACGCTTCAGATTTCGCGATTGGTGCAGTGCTTTCCCAAAATGGTCAGCCCGTGGCTTTTTTCAGCCGAACATTAAATGAAACCCAAAGAAACTATTCCGCAACAGAGAGAGAAACTCTCGCAGTGTTAGCATCAGTACAGAAATTTCGTGTGTTCTTTGGAAGTTCTCCAGTAACTGTATATACCGACCACGCGGCGGTCACTAGACTCTATTCTGGAAAAAATTTATCACCCAGATTAATAAGGTGGGCTCTCAAATTACAGGAATATAACCTAATAATTAAACATACGCCGGGAAAAGAAAATGTTGTGGCAGATGCTTTAAGCAGAATTAACTTAGATGAAAATGGAAGTGTAATTAAGATAGCCATGTTAACATCCAAAGTATTAGATTCTCGTGAAACAGTAATAGCCGAACTCAAAAAAGATCCGGAGTTCAAAAATATATACAATTATTTGGCCGACCCTGAGAATTTCAATCATCCGGATATTGTGCCGATAAGAAATAGGGCCGAAAATTACGAATTAATTGACGGACTGTTATTCTATACGAAAGCTACTAATGAGAATCATGAATATAGACCGGTTATCCCAGCTAGCATGAGGTTGAATGTATTAGAAGAGTTGCATGATTGTGCCATTTCGGCTCATTTAGGTATAAGAAAAACTGTTCAGAGAGTTCGCGAGGCAGTTTTCTTTCCAGAACTGCAAAAGTTTACTAGGGCGTATGTCCAGTCGTGCCCAACATGTCAATTAAATAATTATGTTAATTTCCGCCCGGCCGGGTTCCTAAATAGTATTAAATCAGAATTCCCAAATCAAATAATAGGCATCGATTTACTGGGACCTTACCCTCGAAGTAAAGTTAACAAAAGCCGATATCTTTTAGTTATAATGGATCATTTTAGCAAATGGTTAGAGTTAATTCCGTTAAAACGCGCGTCTGCAAAAATTGTAGTAGACTCAATTCTAAATAAGTATATTTTAAAATACGGGGCGCCCCTAAAATTTATTTCCGATAATGGTCCCCAGTTTGTTAGTAATATCTTTGAGGAAATGTGTGCAAAACTGGGCATACGTCATCTAAAGATGGTCCCGTATCGTCCGCAGTCAAACATAGCGGAACGGGTGAATAGAAATGTAGTGAAAATAATTCGTAGTTATGTGAAAAACTATCACTCTACCCGGGATAGCCATACCCCTTAGATAAACTTTTCTTTGTCCAGGAAAGGGCAGAAGAATTTAAAATGAGTGAAATACAGAATTTAATACGGGAAGCCACCGGTAACATAGAAATGGCCCAGAGGAAACAAAAATTATATTATGACCAAAAAAGAAGAGAGGTCAAGTACAATGTGGGAGATGAAGTTTTAAAAATTAAACATAACTTGTCAAATGCCCCAGAAGAAAAGGTGGGGAAATTCTTTCCGCGTTTTGAAGGACCTTACATAATAGAGAAAGTTACAAAGGCAGTGGTTATATTAAAAAGAAATGATGGTCACACAATGACGGCGAATGTGGACCAAATCAAGCCGTACTATAATAGATATAAAAAGGAAATATTTAAAGATATTTTTCAGGATCCGAGGCAATCGACTAGCCAGGAAGATGTACTTCAGCAAAAACAGCAGGGACCAGCTACAACGGCATCGAAAAGTCAGAAAAAGAAAGCTCCCCCTTAACAAAGTAGAAATAAGAACCAAAAATGTGGTTTCAAAAGAAAGTCTCACGATGCAGGTGACCAGATCTACGAACGGCCCTACGAGCATACCTAGAGAAGAAAGCAGAATGGGCAAGGAAAGCCCAGTGTATCCAAAAGAACTGCGGAATCATCGGACAGGTGCCTGAGAAGCAAGAAACATCGATTGCAGCATGAGAATCAACGTCCTGAATACAGCAGGAACCAGGACCAGCAACGAAGAAGGGCCCAGTCCACCAAACGTCCATCGGAGCAACCTCCTCTTCAAGGGAAATTTCCGAGGATACAACGACGGAATTTCAAAAGGAAAAGAGATGAGCAAGCTCCCAAAGAACAAAAACCAAAGGCGAGAAGACTGAACCAAGCTGCAAGTTACTCAACTTTCAAGTATTGGGCCAAGAAAAGGATGGATGACCATAATAAGATAAGTAGAATTTCGTATTCAAAAGTTTAGTTAATTTTTGAGTGTACTGCAAGTTGCAGGGTCGATTTTATCTCAAGCGAGGTTGAGTTTTACGCCAAGTGGGCGATAAGTTCTCATCTTGAAATTAAAATGTTTTTGTTAAAAAGAATTTGTAATTCTTAAAGACTTAAAATTACTTAATGTTTGTAAAGTAGATTCTTAATGTTTATAAATAGATTAATTTTGTAAAAGCAATGAATTGCTGAAAAGAAAATGTTAACTAAATGATTTTGTATGACGCTTTGTCGAAAGACTTGTAAAATGTCTAGAATGAAAAATCGGAAAATTGAAGAACACGATTTAGTCTGTGGACTATTATTTCAATGTAATTTGATATTTCAAGAAAGTACCTTGAAAAAGGAATAGGAAGCACTTGCTGTAAGCTTAGAAATTTAACCTATATTTGTATTTCATGACTGCTATGAAATTGTTAATGTGTTATGAAATGTAACAAATAATAATATTATGCTAGCAATGCACGTTAAGTGCAATATCAATGTGAATGTTGTGTGCAAACTGCGAATTGTATGCATGAAAAGTTAAAGATTGAGTAATTTTAGAATGCAAGTGTTAATTAGGCTCTCCACCAAATACACTTAAAGTGTTAGACATAAAGCTAGTGAGAACCTTAGGTTTAGCAGGTTATAGGGCGTCTTTTCAGGTCTCGTATGTCAAGTTCTAACTAATGTTAGTCGATCGTAGGTGGAAGAGTTGAACACCCCCGAACACAGAAAACCCGCAATGGCGGTTTGCTTTGCATCCAACACCGTTGAGAGAGCATTGGGGGAAGAATTTAATTGTGCTTGAATGATAATGTGTGTGTGCGAATTTACACAGGTAAAAATAAGGAATTGTACCACCTAGAAATATTCTGTTATTATGTTGTACTAAAGTTATTTTCCTTCCAGATTTTGCTGGAAGGAGTAAGACTTGTTGAAGAATAAGACTTGAAAGAAAAGTATTGAAGATTGTTGTTCCAGCAAATTTCCTCTGTATTTTTTCACAAACAGATATTGCCTTGTAAGAATTGGCCAAGTTTAGAACAGTGAAATTTCGATTTTTATTTAGAATTGCGAGTTTTAACATGGTCCGTTTGGACCACAGTAGTTTAACTATCGAAATTCTGGCGGGAAGTATGTAAGGTTTTAGTTAAACTAACCAAGTTTTATTTTAATTTAAATCTTTCTATCTCCTCTCTGTTTCAACTTCCCGTCAGAAGAAGCGCGCGTTTTCAGCTTATGCTAATTTGAAGTACAGCGAAGTACTATTTAAGCCAGAGGTAGAAACCTCTTAGCGTGAGAGAGCTTCAGTCTCAAATCACGGTCACTCTGCTCAACGTTCGTCTGACCAGCTAGCAGTTAAAATTTATAAGCCATAGTGCTTACTACGTGATTGCATTGTGAAGCAAATTGAAGTGCGCTAGTATTAGTATATCTTGCTACGCACCCTTTTAGTTAGAGGCCAATCTCCGCGAATCGCTCTGTGAGCAAAGTTTGATTTAAGATCTATTTAAATTTAGTTTAAGTTTATTTGATTGTTAAGTTCGACCCAAGTGTGGTCTTCTACTTTCTGTAGCTCTCCCGAGTTGGCAAGTGTGTAAATACTAGTGATTTAATAAAAGAGGATTTCAAATCCCTTTCACATGCAGTTATTCGCCAATACAGTATCTTCACCAGAACATAGCGTATTATCCGCTCACTGTTCCAGTTCAGGACTTGAGATTTGAGGATAAGGACCCTATTACAGGCTTTACCATGTTTTCAAAGAGTACGCACAGAATACTCAGTCCTGATAACTTGTGTATGTATCTCGCATAACTCAAAACGATTACCAGTAAAACATTGAAATTTTGTTTATGGGGCTGTTATAAGATTACGCATCTCCTTTTTTAAGTGCAATTGGCAATACCAAACGTGCATATACATATATTGAAAGCGCTTACCCGGCTCTGTTTTGCAATTGTTGTTCGTAGTCATATACTTTCAATTACAGAAGTATTTTAAATGACGAAAATATTCACGTTTTAGCAATGTCGAATTAAAAAAATAATTAACGAAATTTAACTACATACATAATAACAGTTTATGTACTATATAATTAATCTAATAATAAATATCCGACAATATTTAATATTAGTTTATTGTTGAATACCTAACAATATTTAACATCAGTTTATTGTTGAATACCTAACAATATTTAACATCAGTTTATTGTTGTTCTAAGAAGAATATTTAATAGTCTGCACAAGAAGGTCATGTGGTGTTCAGATCAGATTTTTTGGTAAAAGCAAACAATGTTTTGAGATTTCAGGTAAACGCTTTTAACCAGGATCATGAATAAAAACGGTACAGTGATCCCAGAAATTAATTGTTGAAAACAAGTTGATTGTTTGGAAATCGGGACAATAACCATGAAGAAAATTTAGTTTACATGATGTAGCTCAGATAAGACAAGTTTTGGAAGTGAAATGTTACATCATATCAAGTAAGGAATAAGTAAGTTATCATCAAGGAAGTCGGATGTTGCGTGCTAAGAATTTTATATAAAAACAGTAAGTAATAAATTAAATAAAGTTTGAGCTCAAACTTACAATTTAAATTATAGGATTATCTTATCAAGAGTCAAAATAATAAAAAAAACAATCTGTGAGAATATCTAGCTGTTTAGCAAAGATGACAGTGGAAAGAGGAGCATAGAAGTTCGCAGCAAGCCGCTTACTGAGTTTCTCTAACAGAGTAATGTTACATACTTTCAACATTTAATAACATAAAGTAGAGCAGAAAAGCTCTTGCTTATTAGTTAAAATTTAATTAAAAAAGTTAATTAAAATTTAATTAATATAAATTGTTTAACCTCGAAGTGAAGAAGTGAATTCCCTTCCTCCAAAAACTTATACTGTGATATTTAAGAAATAATGTTTAGCGTGTAGGAATATGTTCATTTAAAGAGGTACTTTTCCAAACCAATAGATTCCAAGAATATATTCAAACACACGCAGATAACGAAACCCATCTCTATGTTTCAAAAGGTCCTTCAGTGTGTCAGGAATGAACCGTGAAATATTATTTTCGGGGAAGTCAGTTAGTTCGTCTCTAAATAACATTGAGAATCAATGCTATTAATCAATATCTGTTGGAAAAGTGTATGCAGAGCTAAATTATTTTAGGGAAAAAGTGAATATTTTATTGTAGTCTTCAGCCCCAAAACAGCTCCAGAACCTTTTAAATTTTATTTTATTTGTTTCTATCCTTTAATTTTAATCCTGTTTATACACTCATGTCCATACCTTATAGATAATTCGGAGTCACGCGGAAATCCAACTCTAAAATAAATATATCACCTGTAAAATCACTACACACATCTTCAAGAATCATATGCAAATTTCGGGAAGTAACCAGATGACACCGATGGTATGTCACAATGATGAGAGTGTAAGAGAGTGATATATAAGGAATACAGGCAAAGAAGTAAAATTGGTCGCAGGCGCTTTATAAGCATTTCAGTGCAATAACCGAATAGTTATGACACAAAGGACGCATTTGGATGATTTTTTACGTGGTAGAATTATCGGCCGTCTGGAATGTGGGCGTACCCAACTGGAAGTATCAGACGAACTTGGAATTGCCCAGAGTGTCATCTCCAGGCTTTGGCAACAATTCCAAGATGATGGTAATGCGAATAGAATTTACAGCACAGGTCGCCCCAGAGTTACAACGCCGAATCAGGACCGGTATTTGGCAGTTACTGCCAAAAGAAACAGGCGGAGCACAGCCTCAGACCTGTCTCGTCAGCTCTCTTCAGCCGCTGGTACGACAATTTCAGCGCAGATCGTGTACAGACGTTTAGGGCAGATTGGTCTATATGCTTGTAGACTTGTCAGATGCGTCCCACTTACTGCAACTCATTGTCTCCTGCGGTTGGTCTGGAGTAGAGAGCATGCATTGTGGACACCGCAACAGTGAGCTTGTGAGATGTATTCCAACGAGTCCAGGTTTAGCTCGCAGTCTGATTCTCGCCGGACTTTCATATGGAGAGCTCCAGGTACCCGTTACCACCAAGAAAACATTATTGAACGACACCGTTACGGTGGTGCAGGAGTGCTCGTTTGGGGTGGAATTAGTCTGGGTTCCAGAACTGACCTGCATGTTCAAATTGGAACCATGACAAGCCAAATCTATCGGGACGTCATTCTGGAACAACATGTATGTTTGTTTCGGGGCGTCATGGGCGCACAATTTGTGTTTATGGATGACAACGCCCGTCCTCACCGTGCAAACATCGTAAGCGAATGCCTTCAATCGGAGGATATCACCCGTATGGACTGGCCAGCATTCTTACCGGACTTGAATCCAGTAGAGCACGTGTGGGACATGCTTGGCCGACGAGTTGCAGCCCGTCAACCTCCTCCTACATGTCTACCGGAACTTCGGAGAGCACTGCGTTTTGAGTGGTCTAATATCCCCCAAGATCAGATCGATAATTTGATACTCAGCATGCCTAGGCGTTGTACGGACTGTATTGCATCGTCTGGGCGACATACAATGTATTAACAATCATACCAACCATGTAATATTGATTTTTTGTAAATAGGTTTTTTTTTTTGTAATTTGCTCCAGGGAGAAAAAATCGCTATTTTTTTTAATAATGTCAAACATATACCATCTTTTTTTGCTCTTTACCTTTTGTTTAATAAATAAGCTTTAGAAATAAGTCAAATTTGTTTTGCTTCTAACTGTTCCTTTGCCTGGTTTTGCATTATCCTTAATTTATGGACATGAGTGTAAATAACTCGTATCAATCCAATAATTGTTCATTTATGAGTTTCCCAAAGTAGGACAGGAAAAAAGATTCACATGCATTTTAAGCCACACACTGTATTTTTAAGCTATACATTGTATGTATTTTAAGCTTCTTACGATATGTATCTTACCGTTTGTTAGTTATGAATTATATAAGAAGAATTATGATATAGAAAAATCAAAACAGATTAAACTTTCTTTCTTTATTATTTCTATTTAATACCATACCTAAAGTTATTATATTAAATAAAAAATGGATAAGCAGCATGTTGGAGAAATGAGAACTTAGAAGGAACAAATTGGCTTAATTCCTAGAACAATGGTTTCATCCCGGTTTCAGTACCAGGTGCAGCCGAACTAACTTATTGGGAGTATTTCGGTTTTCCTATGTATAACACTGTGAGATTTATTTACGTTAATTTACCAGCTATTTTATATTACGAATCTGTACTTTCACTGCTCTTTTTCCGTTTTCCAGACAGAATGCAAATTAGTTCGCCTGTATTTAAGTGAGGGTTTGATATTATTTCAGTCAGAGCGTGTTCTGCCTGATGAAGGCCACGTTACTAGTTGTTAGTCTATGATATGTATTCCTTTCTACGGCATTGCTTTATTTTCGCCAATAATACTGTCACGCTGCTGTAGGTTAAGGGCAAACTTCCGCATTTAAATATCTCGCCATACCCTTTGGCTAATAGCTACTTAGCTTTAGTTCAATTAAAAATTCACTTTTGAGTTTATACCATAAATGCTGGCTGATTTGTAAGCAGACTTTCACACCCTTCATACGTTTCTGATTGCTTTTCTAGACATAGCGATAACTCGCTTAAGCAGGAGTCTTGAATTAATGTATGTTACTAAAACACTTGAGACTCTTCAACGTAATTCGATTTCTCTTGCAAAACCTTCCACGAAGGCACTTCTCTTTAGGTATATGACTTTTCAGGGCCCCAACCACGATTTTCTTATCGAAAGAAATAGGCGCTACCTGAGGATATTATTTGTGGTCTCTTAAGCTGCTATCCAAAACGTCCATAGGTTCCTCACTTTTGGGCTAGGTGTTAGTTGTTTGGATTTTCTGAATATAATCCTGAGGGAATTCAGAGAATTTTATTTCGTTTTTATACTATTAAATGGCGCAAAATTGAAGCAGTTGAGAAAAGCGTAAAACTGAAGCAGTTGCTTTTTGTCATTTAATATGATCTGGAGTTTTGTTAAGCTCATTTCCAGTTGAAAAATATCGATATTACTTAGCAGTACATAGATTTTAAGCAAAGAACTCCGAGATAATTTAATCCGTTATAGGTTGGCTTTATTGAATGCAAATAATCAAAGAATTATGCTCAGAAGAGAGTTTCGCATAGCATACTTTGTTGACCACAGTCATAGTCAGAAGCAAATTATTATATAGGGTGTCCCGTAAATGTTGCGACAAAATTTTGGCGGAAGTAGGACACATCATAAGGATTAAGAATTGCATAGGAACCCATGCTCGGAAATTTCAGGCGTAAGTGGTAGCAGAGGTAAAAGGTGGGAAAGGATACAAGAGATTGATTAACTTGAAACATTATTGGACATGAATACAGATGGTGTACGACAGCTTGAATGTTACAACAGATGCTCGAAGTTTGCACCATCAGACGCCAAACATGCCTGACGCCGACTGACCATTGATTGCCGGACATGTTCAAACACACCGGGAGTTTCTTTGATTGTAGCAGCTGCGCAGGCAACTCTTGCCAGGAGATCCATTTCAGATAGAAAAGTATCGTGATACACGACACTGTTGATGGCTCTCCACAAAAAGAAATCAAGACTTGATAAATCCGGTGAGCGTGGAGGCCAGGGAAACAGTACACCGCGCCCAATCCATCGATGCGGGAATGATTTGTTCAAATGACTACGAACATCAAGTCCAAAATGAGCAGGCACCCCATCATGTTCGAACCACATGTTGCGCTTCACATTTGATGGGACATCATCAAGAAAGCCGGGAAGAAGTAGCTACAGAAAAGATCAGATAATGCTCTGCATTCAACCTATATGGTAAAAGGTTTGGCCCGAATAAGCAGTCGCCGACCAAACCAGCCTACAAATTAACTTCGAAGCGCTGTCGTGTCGGGCGTTGTCGCACAGTGTGGGGTTTTCCTTGAGGCCAAAAATGCTGATTGTGGTGCCTGAATACGCCATCCCTATTGAATGTGGCCTCATTCGTAAACAAGACAGAAGCTGGGAAATTAACAGTACGGGCATTTTCCTGCAGAAACCACTGCGCGAAACGCACGCGTTCAGGATGGTCATCGGGGAGAAGTAACTGAACCCTTTGAGACGAAAGGCGTGGAGGAACTCGGCGTTCAAGACACTCTGCACACTGGTACGAGACATTCTTAATTGAGATACAATGGCATTCAAGGCACGCTGCACACTGGTACGAGACATTCTTAACTGAGATACAATGGCACGTATGCTAGTCCTTGGAATACTCTCCAACGCATCCAACACACTTTCTTCCCTAACGACCGAGCCAGTCGATCGTGGCTTGCTCTCACTTGTCCTGCCAGTTCCTAATGACCCGTAGTCACACACATTTTGATGCGGACTTGCAAACAAACTGTGGTATGGTAGATGTCTGTCGGGGAAGAGTTCTCGATAAATGCGTGCAGCACCGCTCGAATGAGGCAATTCTCACTTTCCACTAGCAGGCTCCTGTACAGCAACGCCTGGCGGTGTACAGTGACATTTCTGGGCATGATTTCCTATACAATTCTTAATCCTTTTCATGTGGCCTACCTCTCTCAGAAGTTTGTCGCAACATTTACGGAATACCTTGTATGTGCACAAGTTAAGATATCAAAAGACTACTTTGAAATATTCTACTACGCAAAACTCTTCCTGCGGCCAGGAACAGATATGTCCCACAAGTCCACTTCATTAAACCAAGCTTAAGAAATTTCAGTAGATTATAGAGATTAAATATATTGTTTGACTTTGAGTAGGAACAGGAGCTTGACGCTGAGTTTCATATTGAGTAGGAATCTGTTGCTTGAGTTGAGTAGACGATCCTTCGGCTGTTTTTGTTTTCGCTTTTTGCCTGTTGCTTGGCCAAATAGTCCCAATAAAGGAAAACTTAATTTCGGTAGTCCATTGGAAAAGGTTACCAAACTCAAGCAAAACAGTAAATAGGCTATGCAGCAGCAAGATTAATTTTTTTAACAATCTGTTCTTACATTCATGAAACTACTGGCCACAGAACAAAACCGAGATCCAGCAATTAATGTATTTCCAAAATCATATTGATTTGCAACATTTTGAAAATTACCTTGTGAATGTGGTTAGGTTTGCTTTGTTTAAAATATTTTTAAGAAATAAAATTAAAAGCATTAAGAGAAGTTATATTTTTATATTTTAGAGAATATTTATATTTTTCGAAACGCTTATCTGAAAAGCATATACTGTGTTATATATTTATGCTAAAATTTGCCGGAATTCCTACAAATACCTTTCTCCTAACACGGGATCTCTCAACAGGACATTAAATTTTGGAACGAAGATTAATAAAAGCGAAATCCAGTGCACACAAAATGCAATATATGTATGAATAAATACAGCATAAAAAATTTTTCAAACAAAATTATCCCAGTATTATTTCCGCGCAATATGCTGTTGAAAATTAATTAATAATAAATCAGAAATAAGACATTTAGAACTAGATGCATAAAGACATGAAAGAAATGAAATATAAAACCAGTAAAATCCAAAATTTCCTACGAATATGTAAAAAATCAATAATCACCAAACCAGAAGAATTATAGATACGGAAACTACAAGAATTACAAAAAATCCAAAAACTGCAAGAAAAATGGGTCAAAACATGTCAAAACCAAAAATGAAATAAGAAATTTACATCTTTAGCTGCATCTTCAATAGGGGGTTGGTGCAACAAAAGAAGTAAAAAAACTGAATTTTGAAGAATTTTTATAAAATTTATTTTGCATTATATATATATCCTAATTTGGCAAATTGGAGGCGTTCTAGATGGATGTGTAAAACAGATGCTTGTAGACGTGGCCGAATTCAGTTATTTCTTTTTTATTCACGGTTGGCACACATTTTTACTTAATCCAACACAAACTTTTAAAGAACGTTTTACATTGGAAAAAACTGGAGAAATATGTTTTTTGAAAGCAGCACACAGAGGCATTTTGCAAGAGAGAAGCAAAGCGGCAAGAAAAGTGACGCATTTGGAAGGAGTCTAGGAAAGTGAGTAAAAAAGTTTTGATTTTAACAGAAATCTTAAATCTGATTGTATAAAAAATATCTGCGTTGATGTAATATGTAAGATGACATGAAACGGATTAATGTGGAATGACGGAGTTTAGATTGATGTATTATAACAAAGGGTTATGACCAATTAGAATTAGAAGCTCGCCCTCATATTTTTTATCTTCACACACACACATACACACACACACACACATATATATATATATATAA
>KK120144.1:684289-714683 GCA_000611955.2 Stegodyphus mimosarum | reverse complement strand
TATATATATATAATGAAAGAAAAATAAAAATACATTGTTTAGCTACCCCAGGATCCTGCTAAACTAATAAGGACCTAAAGTTTAAATGTAGTGGGATTCGTATTATGAAATGAGTCAAACATTTTTAAAACTGAAAGTAGTATGTTTAGTATATCTATACATAGAGGAAAGTTTGTAAAAATTCTATATTACTAAATCTATAAAGTGTTTTCTGGCTTGACTCTTGAGAATGATCACATTCTACTATTTCCTAAGGTTCATTAATATAATTTATACTATATGTACAACTAGTCGCATGCTGACAAATCCTTTTTTAAAAGCCTCCATAAACGTCTTTACATTTTCTTCGCGCTCTCTCGTGCTTCTCACATTTGCGTCCTCTAACGGCGGCTTTTTTTATAATGCCGTTTATCCGTGGCTTCCAAATCTATACTCTATATTCCTAAATATATATTCTTTCCAGAACACCAAGAAATAATATACCTTAGAGAAAAATTTGAAATCAAACAGAAACACAAATAAAACCACAGTGCAAAATGAATACTACAGAATAAAAATGAGTACTTTATAGCAATAAATGGTATAAAAACCAGAAAAATGTTGTGACAAATCAAAATTTGTCGTAGCATTTTGTTCAGGGATTTTAGAACCATGAGAAGTGATGTAATAGTTTTATTTTTGAGAGAAGTGGTATAATGGTTGTTATATGAAAAATTAAGTATGGCTTAAGCAAATACTACTTAATGAATGAATTAATTAAATGATGCCATATTTTAATGAAATACACTGCTGGCCACCTTTAATGCAACACTCTGAAGGAAGCATGCATATAACGTGAAATTTACAACATGCATTCACGGAGGTGAGATATGCAAATGACTAGAATTTCAGAGCAGACACGCACATGACGCGCTCTTGTGGCGCCACTTCAAAGCGCTATTTAAGGCTTGGAGTTTTCGACGATTTCAAGTTCGGCAATTGTGTTTTTCTGTTTTAAAAAAAACGATCAATTACGCCTCGTAGTAAACAGCGATCATCGTTTGATCAAGTATCTGAGTTCGACAGAGGAAGGATAGTGGGCTACGGAGAGTGTGGATTATCTTTCAGGGAAATCGGTAGTCGTGTTGGACGAAACCAAACAACTGCAATGCAGATATGTGACATTTGGATGCAGGAGGGTACGACGGACCGACGTGTTCGATCGTATCCACCTCGGTGCACCACTTCACGTGATGACAGGAACATTCTGCGCATGGCAGTGACGGATCGCTCAGTCACATCACGAACCATAGCGAGCAGTAGCTACACTTTTAAAATAAAGCATTGTTATATCCAACATGCAACACTGTTGCCAATCAAAAAAATGAGTGCAAAAATAGTATTTTCAGAGTTTTAAATTAATATTTCAGCTGGTTAAAGTTATACGAAGATGCGAATACCTGAAATGGCTTCCTCCCGAATTTTTGGAATTGGGAATAATGTATAGCACATTCAGTCTGGAACGCATCATCCAGTATCTGCTCGTATCATTCTACGCCGTTTACAGTAGAGTTGTCTGTCCGCAAGACGTCCATTGCTTCGTCTACCCTTGACACAGAACCACAGACGTCTCCGACGCCAATGGTGTGATGAAAGAAGGATGTGGACGGCAGAATGTAATGAAATTGTCTTTACTGACGAGTCACGCTTCTGTCTGCAACACCACGATGGTCGGATTCGAGTCTGGAGACACCGTGGAGAGAGGATGCTAAACAGCTGCGTTATGCACAGCCACACTGGTCCTGCACCTCGTAGTATGGTATGGGGCGGTATTCGATATCACTCTCACACTCCTCTAGCACGCATTGCCGGTACTTTAAACAGCCAGTGCTACATCTACGAGGTGTTGGAGTTAGTTGTCCTTCCTTACCTTCAGGGCTTGCCCACAGCCATGTTTCAACAGGATAATGCGCGACCACACGTGCCACGCATTGTCCAAGGGTTCTTCGTCAATCGACAGATTGAATTGCTTCCCTGGCCGGCTCGCTCTCCGGATCTTTCGCCGATAGAAAACATGTGGTCCATGGTTGCTGAACGATTGAGCCAGATTACATCCGAAGCTGCCACACCAAATCAACTTTGGCAACGCGTGGAAGCTACTTGTTCTGCTGTACCCCAAGAACACATCCAAAGTCTCTTTGAATCAATGCCGAGGCGTGTGGCAGCGGTGCTCTCCTCAGTGGCGGCTACTTTGGCTACTGATTCTGGAAGGAACCACACTTCACAGAAGTCTATAAATTTAATCATTTGATACTTGGTCAACATGCTATCTACTAAATAAATTTTGTTGTGATATTTCTTGTCTTTCTTGGTGTTGTAATTAGGGTGGCCAGCAGTGCATTTCAGCCTCTACAATGCTCTCTACGTCAGATAAATTAAATGGCTGGATTCTATCCCTAAATGAAAACTTGTCAAAGGAAGACCCAATGAGATAAAATATTTTATGTCAACATGTTGAACAACATGTTGAAATATAATGAAAGTAAGATTTACTTAACAGCTTTTATAAATTTCTATAATCAGTATTACATTAAGCTTGATAACAAATGGCCTGATAAAATTGTTTACTGAAAACTAATTAATTAACTGAAATTAAGTAAACCAAACGCAATACTACATTTGGACTAAATTTAATTTTTCGTAAAAAATTAATTACGAAATGGGAATTTACATGACATACTGAAATGAGGCATAACGAAATGGCGCAACACGTGACAAATGTCCATCTGAAAAAACAGAAATCGCTTGAAGAAACTGTGAAAAGAAAAATAAGACTAAGATAAATTATTTAGATTAAATGAAAAAGTCGAAACAAAATGACAAAAACAATTTAGCTAACAAATTTTATAAAATTTTATTTTATAAAATTTTATGTCAAATTTTATAATCAAGAATCCTGAATGCTTGATAGCAAAAGAACTAATAATGATTAATAATTTACAATAAAGGTATAGATATAATAATAATAATAACTATGTACATATTTAGGGATAAATAGTTGAAAAATATTTATTTCATAATTACTAATGTCGAGTAAAGTGCTGCGAAATAAATACAAATAAAATAGAATAAATTTGAATATGAATCTATTCTAACGTGGTCAGCTTTCTAACGTGAAAAAAAAAACAAAGACACAGCATGAAAAACAGAAATCACTCTTGAACAAACTTCAAATTAAAATAGAGCAAACAATTAAATAAATTACACAAATTTATGGTATTTATCAAAAAGTAGTAAAGAGGATTCTCCTTGGAACAACGTTATATGGATGAATTGCAAAAAATTAAATGTAAACAAACTATTAAACTGAAAATTAATTTTAATTTTTAAAAATTTTTCTTGAAATAATTGAAATACAACTAGCAAATAACAAAAAATTAAAAACTGATTAGTATAAAAATAAAAATTAAAGAAATTATTTAGACCAATCATCAAGCTATAACATCGTCACAACTTAAAAGAAAGATGTTTTTTTTCATTTTACAAATAATTACAATTTATAAATACATTGATAAGACGAGTAAATGCGTGAGAAAAGACAATGAGACCTAATTTCATATCAAAGCGAAGATTCATTTTTAGAAATCCTTGCTAAACAAAAATTTTTATATAAATTTCAATAACTGATACGTAAAAGTAGTTTAACAGAATGTCAAAAAGATAAATTTTTTATAAAATGGCGCGTGTACCTAAGAAGAAGCTAACTGTAAAAATCAAAGTTTCAAGAAAATACAGAAATGCAAAAGCATTGTTAAAATGCAAAAAATGTGAGAAACCAATGTTCGGTGCATAAAATTATTGAGGCAAATGATAAATTTTTATAGTAGCGGCAAGCACTAAGGTTGCAAAGACAAATATAAAAATCGAAGTAAAATGAGAACAAAAAACTAAATACTTAATAAGTAACCCAAGCAAACGTCAAATATTAAATACTGTAAAATGGACACCTGTAAAAGCTATATATATAGTTAGGTTATAGGTTGTTTCTCCCGCCTTCTTAGCATGCCTTCGTGTTGTAGTGGTCAGCACGCTCGGCGCGTGTTCGAGAGGTCCGTCCTTCGAGTCCCGGCGAGGGCATTGCTCATTTTTCATGTCTCCTGTTTCCAAATAAATCCTAATGACTCCACAGTGGCGCCCGAACTAAAAAGGTGGTGGATGATGATTCTTCCCCACCAGGATTTGGCGATTGGGTCCCCTAATCCCCAATCGCTCTTTAAAAGGGACAGTATGTAAGGTATTTCTCCCGCCTTCTTAGCATGCCTTCGTAGTGTAGTGGTCAGCACGCTCAGCGCTCAGCGTGGTTCGAGTTCCGGCGAGAGAGAGCATTGCTCATTTTTCATGTCTCCTGCTTCCAAATAAATCCTAATGACTCTACAAGGTAAACATAAAATAAGATATGTATTATTAAGTAAGTAAGTTTTCCATATTTGTGTGTAATGTTTCATAATTTTGTGCATACCTTTTTAAATAGTAGACGCTTGCGCTTAAGGTATTGTTGAAAAATATGGCTGAATCTATCGGTCCTTTCGCCGTCTTATTATAGAAAGCCGTGTCTAGGGTGTACTACAAGGTGCAATTGATTTTGCCCACTCCAGGAGGCGAAAAACAACACACGGGCTACCAAGCCTTCCTCAATAATCGAAATCCTAGCTACAGCTTTGGGCTATCAGTCAGACTTCGCTAACCACAATGCCATCCAGGACAAGAATTGTAGTAAAATATTAGCAGATTTGTTTTTAAAAAGATTAAATTCATTTATTTGTATCGGAAAAAGTAGTTTCGCCCTCTATCTTCTTTAGAAAGCATGTTTTCGTCAGAGAAACTGATTCGAGTTCATCTTACGCGTGGAGAAAATAACGAAAGGTCAAATAGTCAGCCCATTTAGTCAAAAAAAAAACGCAAATTCAGGGCGAATTTTAGTATTTAACAATTTGTATGTACCCTGCTTTTGGTTAACCGTTTGTAAATGAAGAGAAAAGAAGAGCAGATTTCCTTTTCAAATACAAATTTTAAAAATTCAGGAAGTATATGGCTTATTCAAGAATTTTACTGCAAATTTTCATGAAAAATGCTTTTTATTTATTTTTGAAATTCATTATTTGATTCAAAATAACTGAAAATGTGCTAGTTTTATTTTCATAATGTATTTTCATTTCTGTTAGTTTTAAAAATGTTTATAATTTTCAAAAACGCACCTTCGCATACATATATCAGTCAGTTATTCACAGACCTAAAATAGTACATCAACCATAAAAAATGCGGAAAAGGAGATTCCGATCTTCGCTTATACACAACAAGATCTTTTATCACACTTCGTGCTAATGAATTTGTGCTGGAAATTCTCTTTCGCCATATTTTTTCCATTACCTCACGGTAGCAATGCTTATCTTGATCTTTCGTCTAGAGGTAACATTTGATCTTTTTTTTTTTCACATTTTTTTGGCCTTATCCCGAAACGTGTTCGAGTTCTGTAGCTATGTCGATCTGAAAGTTTATTGATTTTGTGTCGACTACGCCTGCAATTTCCACAGCTGTGACAGATAAAAAAGAGGAAAGATTTATACTAACAGGTTCCCAACGTGATAAAATAAAGGATAGGAAAATGGAGCGATTTCTTTCGAAAAACAAAAAAGAAGGGTTTTAGGACATACTACATTATAGAAGATTTTGGATTTTCTCCTGGTATAAGTACACCTGCCACCAGTAGAATACTTGGAGAATTTCCCGTATCCAGTCCTTTGCAAGTATTTATTCTCTAGTCGTAATTTAGTCTGTTGTCTTCATCTTGACTTATTTTGCCATTCTTTTGTTTAGTACGAAAGATTTAGTAGAGCTAACCTCTTTGTTTATTTCTGAATTCGTTCCAAAGTGTTTATTTTATCAGTGTTTATTTCATCAGTGAACTAAAACAATGATTAGTGACCCAGTGACACCGGCCACACTGGGGAACAAAGGTTCTGAAGAATAATTTGTAACTAAATTATAATGTTTTATGGTAATTAACTAGTTATTATAATTTTAACCTTTACTATAACTACTTTCCTTAGTCTTCACCAGAATGCAAATTAGTTGTAGATTATTTAAGTCGAATGTATGAATATTTTACAGCTCCTGGCAACCTCTGGTTGTTATGAGATACTTACAAATGAGAGAATGAGCCCAAGCAGTTTGTCTCGGCATGTGGAGACCAGGCATGAGAATGTTAGGGAAAAAACCATTCCAGTTTCTCGGAAAGAAATTAGAAGCGTTTAAAGCATTCCAAGGGAAAAAATGCCTTTTATTTCGACATTTTCTAAAATCAACATAAACACTTCATACGCACGCTGCATATATAATAAGTTTACAAGTAACGGAAATTGGTAAGCCTTTTTGTAATTGACGAAACGAATGTCCCTGCAATGAAATTTTTGACGTTTTGGATTCGAAAATTTAACATGATTGTAATTTCAAATGATACCGTCTCTAGAAGGATTAACGAAATGTCGAAATAGATTGAAGTTTAGATGATTCACAATGGGTAAAGAAAGCAGAAATTTTGATGTGGAGCTTGATGCCCTTCCCGATGTCCAAAATTTATGTCAATTTTATGTGTTTATAGTTACAATTTTAGGAAGGACTCATTAAAGATATATTGTGCTGCTACCCAATTCATCTTAGCACAAGCGAGGATGCATTCAACACCCTTAGCACTTATACAAATACTAGAGGGTCTGGAAAACAGATGAAATGTGTTGTAATGTATAATTCTAGAGACAACGCTAGGTGTGGTAATCGAGTAATTGAACGTAATCTAGTTGCATTATTTTATCACTGTCGGATTCGTAGAGAAGTATTAGTACCTCAATGGCTACCGCATAGTCTAAAAAGGGTTTGAAATATTTCTGTTAAATGGTAAATTTTCACTCAGAAGTGCATTGGTATTCTCGAAGAAAAATTGAGAAAAGACCTCTGAATCTCCGTAAAGAATTTGCAATGTTTTTGAAAGCTAAAAGTAGAAGTGAATTTGAGAAATTATTGAGAGATGCAGCGTTTGTTCTGAAGTTGACGAATTTAGTAGATATTTTTCTAAAACTTAACGAATTAAATTTGTATTAACAAGAAACATTTAAAATACCTGATAGAATCAGAGCATTTACCAGGAAAGCTTGTTTTATAGAAGAAAAATTCTGAAGAACGAATTTATGATAACTTTGAAACATTTAAAGGTTTTGGAGCCAAAAGATAAAACTTGAAATGAACAAAATTTCCAGATCTAAAAACACTTTAAATGACTGAAACATAAGTTAGATTTTTGTTTTAAAGACGAAATGAAAAGTTCTAGCGGATGAACTGGTTTGAGAATCCTTTCCAAATGGGCAAAAAAGCAGATACATAGACAAAGAATGAGAACGAACATTTGTGGAAAAAGCTGATCCAGTTCTGGTTATATCAATTGAATATAAGTATTCTTATTAGGTATTTTCTCCCTCCTTTCCGCATGCTTTCGTGGTGTAATTTGAAGCATGCTCGAGTCCCGGAGAGGGCAATGCATATTTTTCGCGGCTTCTGCTTAAAAAAAACCCTATTCACTCTATAACTCCCGAACTAAAAGGTGGTCGACGATAATTCTTCAACACCAGGATTTGGAAATCTGGTCCCCTAATTCCCAGGCCAGTCTTTAAATGGAGAATATATAAGGTATTTTCTCCCTTCTTTCCATATGCCTTAGTGGTGTGATTAGAAGCACACTCGACACGTAATCGAGAGATTCATGATTAAAATCTCGGCGAGTATACTGCATATTTTTCACGTCTCTTGCTTTAAAAAACCTAATGACTCTACATCCTCTCCTTATAGACTTCCAAACAAAGCAACATTTTCGTCTTGATACTTTACGAAATTCGATTATTCGATACAGTGGTAATTAAAAATAAATATCGGAATAAGCTGCGGTTGTCAAACTCCATGCGTCTTAAAATAGCTAGCCTCGGCATAGGTGTCAGTGCATTCATCAACGATAGTAGAAAACAAGCGGATACTCCAAATATGCAACTCTTTAAATAAATAATTTAAAACTGAAGAAAAGTATTTTTCACTTCGCTTTGCAAGAATATTTGGACAGCATTAATAAAGTGAATTTATTCGGCACGTGTTTCGTTACGTAAAATGTGATGTTTGTTAAACTATTTTCCTGAAAATGCAATGATTTAAAATACATAGCAATTGCTCCTAAATCTAAGTCGTTGTTGTTGCTTCGCGTGTGTGGCTTGTTTAATAAGATGCTATTCTTTTCACGTGAATATTTATTTATAATTTTTACAAGCAGACAGAAAAAAGAGGTGATCGCAAATGATTTGATATTTTAAAAGTGGGTCTTGAAGCGGAAACAGTAGAGAGAAAGAGGATTAGTGACAAAGTCTAGACTTGCAGAAATTTTCTTATTTGCTTTAAAATATAGACTTTAACTTAGGAAAATATAACTTACTTTCATTACAGAGCTCATTAATTTATCTGAAAGGAGTTTAGGAGCAAGGAATATAATAGAGAAATTTTTATGTCTATCATAGTAAAATGTGACTCGTTTCTCTTATATTTTGGATCAATACTAAACTTCGTTACATTTCATGCAATTTAGGGTCTTTCCGCAATTATACTTTTTGCATTGTCATGATAGGATATTCATTACACTACGCATATTCTTTCCCTTAATATTTATATTAACCTTCCTTGCTAGTACAAAAAGGCATTGAACCAGATAACTGTTTACCTAATTTGTTCTTCAAGAACACTACAAATTTATTAGATTTGAAACAGCTGAATTTAAAAGTTAGGTTTCTCATAGGATGAGAAAATAAGAGATATAATTCTGACTGCTCAATAGTATGCCAAGCATGGGATTTATTGCCTCTTTATATACATTTTATGTATATACTAAGGGACATAGTATAAAGTAATATATACAGGTACAAGAATGTTTTAAACTTTTATGAACGCTTGGTATATCACATACAAATTACCATTACACATACTATACTTACGTTCGTTTTTTAAAATATGGTATCGTTTCTTAATATTCAATCTTTCCATAAAATACTACATGATATTTAATTTTACTCTGTAAATATAATAGTAATGCGTGCTGCTCTAAAATACGGAGAGATTACCGAGGAAGAGATGCATGCCGCTGTAAAATATTTTTTTGATTGCCAGCCAGAACTCAGGAACAGGAGTAACTGTTCTGAAACTGTTTACATGTTAGTAGAGAATTTAAACACTAAATCCTGTGTTTTAAATCTTTATGGCCTTCCTAGACGACTCAGCATTTATACACTCACGTTTGTGAAAATTGCAACACCATGAAGGACTTACGCGAGTGAGCTGAAATTTTCAGGAAATGCAAAGTAGCGCATGATATGCAAATGATTAGAATTGCAAATCCGTAGCGCATGCGTATGCTGAGCAGCGCCCTCTGAACGGCTGATGGATCCGAATAAAAAGACGGCTGTAGCGAGGCGTGTATGGTTATCGGTGGTTATCTGCTAGTGGTAAACGTTAACTCAATCTGTACTTATGCCTCGTCGACGAAAGAGAGCGAGATTTGAACAACTTACAGAGTTTGAACGAGGGAGAATCATCGGCCTTCGTGAAGCTGGATTGTCGTATCGTGCAGTAGCCTCTCGTGTGCAGCGTAACAGCAGCACAGTGATGCGCGTTTGGAAGCAGTGGACGGACGAGTGTCGGACAACTCGGAAATCCGGGAGTGGACCCCGAAATGTGACGTCAGCTCGCGATGATAGACACCTGGTCCGCATGGCGCGGACGGACCGTACAGCTTCCTCTAGACAATTGGCAGCACTGTGGTCAATAGCTACAGGTGTTTCATTGTGTGCTTCATCAATTCGTAGACGTCTGCTGCAGTGTGGACTGCGCGCACGGACTCCTTTATACAGGATCCCCCTAACGCACGACCATCGCCGCCTGCGGCTACAATGGGCCAATCAGCATAGAGACTGGCGTGCTGATTGGCAGCATGTCGTGTTTTCTGACGAATCCCGCTTTAATTTGTGGTACCATGATGGCCGCATTCGTGTCAGACGCTATGCCGGTGAACGCCACCTTCCGGAGTGCATTATCGAACGCCACAGTGGACGAACACCCGGAGTTATGGTCTGGGGCGCCATAGCATATCATAGACGATCTCAATTGCTACGAATTGTGGGCAATCTGAACAGCAACCGGTATATCCGTGAAGTTCTACAGCCCGAAGCTGTTCCCTTCCTTCAAAGCTTGCCAGGCGCTGTATTTCAACAGGACAATGCCCGCCCTCATACTGCTCGGATTGTTAAATCCTTCTTTGCAGCGCAGCAGGTACAGCTTCTTCCTTGGCCTGCGTGTTCCCCGGATATGTCGCCAATTGAACATGTGTGGGATGTCATTGGTCGGCGTCTTGCTCGTGATCCTCGTCCTGTTGCGTCTGCAGACGAACTTTGGGTACGCGTACAAACGATATGGAATGCTCTTCCTCAGTCAGACATTCAAACTTTGTTTGACTCCATGCCACGTCGGGTAGCAGCACTTATTGCGGCGCGTGGTGGCCACACAAAATACTGATTCTGATCTCTTGTTCTTGTTTGTTTGCTTTGAACATTTAATCATTTATTTGTACCACTACCACTCAACTGTGTATTAAATTGCATTCAATTATGACGATTCCTTCTTGGTGTTGCAATTTTCACAAACGTGAGTGTATATCAAACAAAGAATATTGTGAGTACAGAGAGCTCTTCACTGAAATATGGCGAGAATGAAAAGCTGCTTGGAAGCGACACAGAGCGAGAAACTTCTGTTTTGTTAGCAACAATATTTCTTTTTCTAAAACCGAGTAATGCTTCATTCTATTGTCACATAAAGTTATGAAGGTAAAAAAGTAACCTTTTTGTGTTGTGTTTATTGTGGCTAATCTCACCTGTCTGACCTAATCAGAAAAAGCCCACGTATTTTATCGTGCAAATAGTACAAGATTTCGTCTGTTGTTCGCAAGACGGTTGAGTGCCCTGTGGTGACAGTTTGACTTTACTCAGTTCCGTCGATTTTTTATTACCTTGGCAGATGAGTCCAAGGTGTCTCCCACCCCTCTTCCTTACCCTCTTACATTTTCTCGAGTCACATTTTGCATCAACCTGTCGATCTCCTCTTTCAGATCTCAATATATTTTGAGTGCCTCATGCCACACAGACACTATACATTTACGAAACAACCATGCCTTCTCCAGGATTCGGACCCAGGCCATTCGGTACGGCAGTCAGCGTTACTAACCACGTTCTTGTCTCGCGGAGTCCTTTTCATATACAATCTAGAGGCAAAATGATGCTCTGAATAAGTGAACAAAATCAGGACTGAATAAGATGAGGATGATAAAATAAAAATAAAACTTTAACGGATTTGTACAGTTGTGTTTAATATACACTTCTCGACATTGAAAATGCAACACCAAGAAGGAATGGTCAGAAATTTATGCAAATTTTAGAGTAGACGCACGTCACAGAGTTATGCGAATGATGTGAAATGCGTAGCTCTCCGACGCACGTGAAGTAAGATATAAGGGAAGGAACGTGAAGAATGTTCAGTATTCGTGTCGTTAATTTCTGCCAGACGAATTATCGAAGAAAGTTGTTTTTTGTCCCGGAGGATACGTGTAACAGGAGAGAATGCCAGACCGCCGTCAACCAAAGAACTTCCAGCAGATGGACGATTTATGAGGGGTATGGTGATCGGACTGAGAAGGGCGGGTTGATCTTTACGTCAAATCGCAGCTGATACCCACATGGATGCAAGCACGGTGCATCGGCTATGGCAAACATGGCTGGAAAAAGGAAATGTGGAAAGGAGGAGAGGTGCAGGTGCAGCCAGAGTGACGTCAGCAGGCGTGGATCGACGTATCCGCCGACAAGCTGTGGTGGTCCCGCAAGTCACTTGTACCGCAATTCTGCAGCATGTGCAAGATACCCTGGATGTCCCCGTGTCGACGAGAACCATTTCCCGTCGATTGGTTGAACGTGGCCTGAACTCACGGCGTCCGTTAAGAAGACTGCCATTGACCCCACAGCATAGACGCCAACGTTTAGAATGGCACCGGACTGGAGCGATGTGGATAACAGAATGGCGAAACGTCGTGTTCTCAGATGAGTCACGCTTCTGTTTATCCAGTGACAGTCGCCGCATACGTGTGTGGCGTCGACGTGGAGACAGATCTAATCCGGCAGTAACTGTGGAACGCCCCACCGCGCGACGACGTGGCATAATGGTTTGGGGCGCTATCGCCTACGATTCCAGGTCAACTTTAGTTTGTATTCAGGGCACTATGACGGTTAAACAATACTTGGATAATGTACCGCGACCGATGGCAATCCCCTACCTTCAGGGCTGCCTAATACAATTTGTGAGCAGGATAACGCCCGACCACACAGTGCTCGCATCTGCCAACATGCTCTGCAAGGTATACAGGTGCTTCCCTGGCCACCGTACTCTCCTGACCTGTCACTAATCGAACATGTGTGGAGTGTGATTGGACGCGGTTTGCAGACTCTGCCCTTGCATCGTTCAGAAGACGAACTGTGGCAAATGGTTGAAAGGGAATGGAGAGCCATTCCACAGGACGCCATCCGCACTCTTATTGACTCTATGCTTAGACGTGTTTCTTCGTGCATCGCTGTTCGCGGTGGTCCTGCACCCTACTGAGCCGACGCCGTTCTCGCTCTGTATTCTGAGTATCATTCTGAAATAAAGATCACTTATTGTTGCTTCCTGTCTCTGTCTTTTTTGCATATTTCATCACTTTCTGACCACTCCTTCTTGGTGTCGCATTTTCAATGTCGAGCAGTGTATATGTAATATTTTAGTTAATTTAACAAGAAAGCTAACAGACTAATTAAAACGAAATTTGAAGGAAGAAAACTGATAATGAAGGCGAATTTGAAATCTCGAAACAACAGAAGTAGCAATTAAAATAACATTCATTGAATAAAGGCGCATTTAAGAAGTAATTAATTGCATTTGCAGTGGAAAGAAATTTGTAGCCACTGATTCTAAGAAGTTCAATCCACTATATCAGGGGTAGATAAAAAAACATTGAGCTAGTTAGCTATTGGAATATAGTAAAGCTCAGAAGGGCTACCATCCCAAGAGGAAAGACGCCTTCATGGAGGACATTCTAGGGCAGATTGGCTCGTATAGACGTTACAAATAGAAAAAAACCACATAAACCAAATATGCGATCAACCCATTCGCCTATGTTTGAACCGAGGTGAGACCTAAGATTCAGCGGTTTTCACCACTGAAGCCTCTGGTGGGGCGAGAGATATCCAATAAGGGTGGAAATACGTACGTCAACAGCCAAACCAAAAAAAAAAATGTTATGCGCAGGATAGCGTTTCGAGCTTTCTTCGCTATTTAACTTCGAAAATAAAAAAGTATAATTTCTTTACTGCCTTAGCAGTTGTCGTAAACATTTTGTATATAGTGCAACGGTTGGTGCAGTTAATTTTAAATCTGAAATACATAAACTTGAATTGATTGCAAACATTTTGCTATAGATAAAATTTATGGAGATAGCGCCAAGGATACCAAAGGCTGCACAAGCGAATTAAAGTAAGGAAACACTGCCCTAAGTTTTGTATTAAAAAAATGGCGCATACTGAAAAATGAAATTCGAAAATCTGCTGTTAAGCCATAACTTTGATTTAAGCACGGTATGAAAAAAAGAAAATGAAAGCTTATAAAGAAACTATACTTGTTTTCCATTAAAGCTTTTATTTTCTAACGAGCTAAGGAAAATATCTAATACGCTTTCCTCCTGTAATATGAAACTAAATCTTGGAGCTATCCATATTGGAAGGCAGTAAAGTATTAAACTGAAATTTGAACGCCTTAAGTTTTGAATTTATATCGCAGACGAAATGCAAAAGGGCTCAGAAATTGAAAGATAATTTTTTTATTCAGTATATATATATAGGTATAAAATTTGATTCGATGTTAAGAAACAGGTCTGTAACGAAGGATTTTCTTTAAATTCATGTTTTGGTGACAGGTATTTTGCAGAATAAGCACATTTCTAGATGTAGGGAAGCATTTAATACTTAAAAGTATTAGTGTGCGTCGGAATTTGAACTGCGATTCATCCCAGTTTAAGACAACTTTTCAGCATATCAGAATGTTCTATTCTAAAGCAAAAAAATTGTATAAATGTTTTGTTACGTGGCAAACCTGCGCATTATAAAACATTAGACAAAAGGTTATTCTTTATATTTTTGCAATTTTCAGCTCAGCTGAAGTTAATTGACTTTGTTTAAAGCTTCAGAACACTTTTCCCTTGACGAATTCTGTTTGGAGCTTTAAGGAGAGTTGGAAGGGTAAAATCTTCAAAAAATGGTGATTTGTGATTTTTGCATTTTCAAATACTCTACACTTTTATCTTTCTAAAAATACCATTCTTTAATCTCTATGAAAATTAGAACTGTAAAAAATCTAGTTTTAATTTATCATCAAATCGAGATTTAAAGGGACGAAAATGTAAACATTGCGCTTGTTTTTATTTTACTGCTCAAAGTATGACGACATTTAAAACGTTTTCTCTGCATTTGGCGATAAGCCTCAAGGTTATTTTCCTTGCTGATAAGAAATCTCACTGTATCCGAAACTGTTCGCAAAATTTCAGCTTGTTTACTTGTAGCACGCGGTTATTCTAATGCTGTAAGGACGCGATTGATTTTGAAAGATTTCTTGTTTTCTCTTGCTTTTTATTATATAGTATTAACGTTTTTATTCTTTTAACATTAAGCTAAGTTAGCGCAATTATTTGCTTTGTTTAACTAGTTTTAGCCATGCCGAGATCAAGTACTAAAGTCTTCAAAAAGCGTAAAGGAATGTATCGCAAGGGCAAAGGTAAACAAAGCAGTGAAAGTGAAACAGCTCCTGCAGGAAATTCTGTTGGTCATTCAGATGACATTATTTTATCAGCCAGCGATAAGAAATTGGATAATTTGGATGTCTCATATTCAAATGAAGCATATTCTGGGTGTAAAAATGTGATTATGGATATTAATATTTTAGCTTCTGTGTTTTTTGAAGCTGTGAAATGTTCAAACTGTGAAAAATCAGGCCTTAGATTGTGGCAAAGAGAAAGTAACTATGGTGAGGCTGTTCAGTTTCATTTAGAATGTGCTTTTTGTAAATATGAGTATACATTTTTTTCTTCAAAACTGTGTGACAATATTTCTAACACTTATGAAGTCAATTGTAGGTTGGTGTATGCTATGCGTTGCATAGGCAAAGGTGCGGAAGCCGCAAGAATGTTTTGTGGTATTATGAATCTTCCATCGCCACCTTCAAAATTTTCTAAATACAACAGGCTCCTACTTCCGGCAGTAAGAGAAACCTGTGAAGAGAGTATGAAAGACGCTGTGGTAGAAGCAGTTGAGGAAAATGAAGGCGATAATGATATTGCTGTTGCTGTTGACGGCACGTGGCAGAAGAGAGGATTTTCATCTAAGAATGGTGTTGTGACGATAACTAGTGTAGATACTGGTAAAGTTCTTGATGTCGAGATATTTTCGAAACATTGCATGTGTCGAAACAAAAATAGCCACCTTCCGAACTGCAGGAGAAACTTCGAAGGTTATAGTGGGAGAATGGAGGTAGACGGAGCTCTCTCTATTTTTTCCCGCTCCATATCAAAATACAATGTGTGATACATACAGTATTTGGGTGATGGGGATTCGAAAGGTTTCGGGGGAGAATGGAGGTAGACGGAGCTCTCTCTATTTTTTCCCGCTCCATATCAAAATACAATGTGCGATACATACAGTATTTGGGTGGTGGGGATTCGAAAGGTTTCGATTCCATAGTCGAAAATAACGTGTATGGTGAACATTGCGCTGTGACCAAATTAGAATGTATTGGTCATGTCATGAAACGCATGAGTTCGCGCCTTCGACGACTGAAGACGAAGATGAGAGGGCAAAAGCTTTCCGATGGAAAGCCTTTGTGTGGCGAAAACAGGTTGACTGAAGCTGAAATTGACCGTTTACAGACTTACTATGGTCTAGCTATTAGAAGAAATTTAACTAGTGTTCAGGATATGCGACAAGCAATTTGGGCAATTTTTCATAAACTTCTATCAACAGACGATAACCCTCAGCATGGATTTTGCCCTTCAGGTGAAGATACATGGTGTCAGTTTAAAAAGGCAGAATTGCTTGGACAGTCATACAAGCATAAAAACAAACTGCCGGTTGCTGTTGTTGAAGCCATGCGACCAATTTTCAGGGATTTGTCTAATCCAGACCTACTGAAAAAATGCTTGCATGGCAATACGCAAAATCCTAATGAAAGTGTAAATAATGTGATCTGGTCCCGTGTTTCAAAGAAAACATTTGTCCATATAGAAGATCTTTCTTTGGGAACTTATGATGCCATATTATCGTTTAATCATGGAAATGTCACAAAACTGCAAATTTTAAAAAAACTAAATATAGAACCTGGAGACAACACAATAAACGCCATGAAACGCCTCGATCAAGAGCGACTGTTAAGAGCTAGATACTCTAATTTACAAAAAACAAAACAGGTTAGAAAGGAAAAAAGACTTAAAAGGAAGAGAGAAGATGATAACATAAAAAAAAATGTTGATAACCTTGAGTATGGTGCAGGAATGTTTTAATAAATGAGTATTTTTACGTAAAAATGCGTTTTTCTCCAAATGTGATTTTTTTACACTCTATGTACCTTTTCTCAGGAAGTACTGTTCACAGGTATGTAAATTTTTTATGGCTTATTTATTATGCTCTTATTTAAAATGCATTCAGAAGATTTTTTCACGATGTCTATACGTACGTAGGTATGTATGTATGTATCTCGCATAACTCAAAAACGAGTAGCCTCAGAACGTTGAAATTTTGTATAGACTGCTATAACATGTAGACCGGCATCTCGTATTTTGGTTGCAATCGGCCGCTGCAAAAGTATATAACTACATATATATATTGAGAAAGTTGACAAATTTTGTATTCGTTGTTGAGAGAAAATTTGTCGTTCGTTGTGCTAATTGACGATAGAAGTCTCAGTGAGTTGATCGGAATGAAACTCGTCTTGTTGTTCAGTTAATTGACTTTGCTTAAAGCTTCAGAACACTTTTCCTTGACAAGTTCTGTTTGGAGCCTTGGAGCTTTAAATAAAAAAGATTAACTTTGTTTTTCACTGTTTTTTTTATTTTTAAACCTTTTCTTTTACATTTTCTGTTCCAAATGTATATTATAAAATTTGCAAGTTCATTAAAATGGAAACAGGTAGGAGATCATGGTTCTTAGAATCCTTAAGTAATTCTCTCATATATTTCATTTCCCATATTGTATAGATAAATAGCTATCTTATAATTTAAATTAGCAATAGCCCCTTAATGCTTAACTTTAATTTGGATATATCTCCTCTGTATTGTAAAAATATTAACGCCTTTTTCTGCACTACGCCATTTCTAACTCAATTCACACATATGATTCACATGACGCTCATAATATAACTAATTCCGAACTTGACTCAAAATTTCGGGAACCAAAAGTTTCTGTTAATAAGCTGCCATACTGAATCACTGCGCACTCTGTTTCTACTTCAGTTCTTGTTGAGGTTGCCTTGCTGTTTTCTGTCTTTTGCAACAATATCTAAAATGTAACTGTTCTGGAACAGGCACGATTAATGTGCCAAGTATCTGTGGTGACAAAATGTTTAATTATAATTAAAGAAATGTTATTTAAATCTGCTATGACTGCCAAACTCATCATAGGTCAACATTTTCAATATCTAATCGTATCAGTCAGTATCAATAATATATCACTCAATAATGTATATTGTTGCGGGCGTACGGGTTCGTAATGGATTGAATGCACAAGTCGATAAAAAATTAATAAAATTTATTCCTTTCACAAGAAATAAAACAAAATGCTGAAATATTTCCTCAGAGATATTCGCACAGTATTGCAATATCTCGTAGTAGTTATATTATAAACTACTACAGCGTTAAATAAAACTCAAATTCAAAATACAGAGAAACTAATTCGATTTCGCAGCGAATTCGCTACAATAAATAACAGCATTAAGTAAACACCACAGTTCGCTTAAAACAACAGCAACTGAGCTGGGGTGTTTTAATTCGGCTTTTATAAACTTTTTAATTATTCACGCGAACATTCTGGTAAAATCTATTTTCTCGATTTTTCTGGATGTCAACAGAAATTACGAGATATTTATTTATTAAATATTAAATGCAAGAGCTCTTGTATTTTTACTTTTCCGACGTAGCCTTTCTCCTCAAATTCGTCTGCATTGTACGGGAAAATAAAGCAATTTTAATTACAATTCTAAATAAATAGCTTAATTAAATACGAAATACGTAACAATATATACATATTATACATTTTTAATAATGATGTAGATGCACAAAGCAGAAAACCGAGTCATGAAGCTGTAGATGCATGATGACGAAGTGACGAAGCATATGAAATATTAGCAGTCTCATTGACCGATTTAACACTTTTTTTATTTTTGCGAAGCATACTCTTAACATGAATTACACAGAGTAATTTGCGCAATCTGCACGCCCATTTTCGAGCTCATTTGCGCTTTTTCTACATCTTAATAGCAATTAAATTCGATTGTCGATACAGCAGAAAGCTTCGAAAGTGAGAACGAGAATGCGACGTGTCTAAGATGTGGATGACTGCTGGATTACCCCTGTGTGGAGTGGCGGTAGGTAGCTCGTCTGACTCCTTATTATGTTAGTACATTTGTGAGGTTGCGTAATACTTACTGCAGTATTGAACTCAAACCAACTTTATTAAAATTACTAGAAGCTCTTTACAAATATATATTATTCATGGATAGCATAGAACAGCATTGAAGTGAATTATAGTGACGTAAAGGTGTGCTAACGAGGGTCTCTCTACTCGAGAGCTCAAGAGCATTCTAGGTCTCTCTAGACGAGAGTTCAGGAGCCTTCTGAAGTCTTGTTCCGATGAAACAAATCTTAAAACTAATTTTGCCAGGCCTCCGTAATTTTTCGGTTGTATTTTACATCCTCTGATTCGTTATATCTGCAGAAACACAAAATCATTGGTTCGTTAGCCCTCCTGAAATCGAGGGGCTTCGACGGTAGACACGGTGCAGAACACTGAAGTCTCCTGATACTAGTCGTGAAGTTATGTCTCTTGCACTGTCAACTGGAATGAATTATTGCGTCTGCGACGTCAGAAACATGTGATGTGATACATCGTAAAAGCTTGGAAATAGTGACTTGAGGGGACCGCACACAAGATTTTCTCATTTCTGTGTGATCCGCCGCAGATGAAAAACAGATTTAAAATGATTTAGTTTTGACTCAGCTTTATACCAACTAGATGCTAAAGATTTCGGTTCTCAAAATTAATTACTGCCTGAAAAGTTATGCAAGTATCTGCGTTATTAGCGCTATGTAAGAATCACGCGAGGAAGCTTAGTTTTGAATTGATACAGTTAAGAACGATTTATTATAAGCAGTTATTATTTTTTGAATATAAAGAGGAGGTAGCCAAAATAAAAAGGGAGGGTTAAGGAACTATTGCAAAACAAAATTAGTATTTTATCTTATATATTTTTTCCTTCCCTATAATTTTATAGTTTTAAATCTTTATGACTTTGATTGGGTTATTATGACTGAAAATGTAAATTGTTTAAAAACAAAATAAAACATAATTATTCTGATACTTTCTTTTTATGGTTTTGCATCTATTAATTCGTTTCTTAGTTTAATTTTACAGTCTTGCTAATAGGGTTTAAATCGTTTTCATAACAATGTATTAATTAATTAGTGCAGCTCAAAATTATTACTGCATTCTTCTTTACATATTTTATACATATAATGACTAAATACAATTTAAAAGGCAATTCAAAATCTAATCTAATTATTCTCTAATAGCTGAAACAACCATACCACCAAATTTATTTAAATACATTTTAAAACTTATTTTGATACTAAATACACAGTCCAGTCACATTAATGTGACCACCACGTACTTTCCATGTCAGAGTTAAATAACCAATCACAGAAGGCAGGTGGCAGCACAGTGCAGTTGAGCGTATATAAAGGGTGTGTGAGGGCTTCGGAAAACATTTCAATCGTTGGCGTAATGCAGAAACGAAGCGATTTATCCGACTTCCAAAAGGGCATGATCATTGGCTTTCGGGCCAAGGGTGGAAGCATTTCCGAAACGGCTGAGTTTGTGAACTGTTCGCGTGCCGCCGTGGTAAAAGTGTACCGTGCATGGCAAAATGGGACTGTCCAAAATCAGCGACGTGGCAAATGTGGTGCACCACGGGCCATAGATGACAGAGGCGAACGACGGTTGCGGAGATGCGTTCGGGCAGATAGACGGGCTACCGTTGAGCAACTGACCACCAAAATGAACCAAGGGGCTACCAAAAGTGTCTCCCAAAGTACTATTCAGCGAACATTGCTGCGTCTGGGCCTCCGAAGCAGACGCCTGGTTCGTGCACCTATGCTGACTGCTGTTCATCGACGGCGAAGGCTAGAATTTGCACGCCAGTACAGCAGCTGGACGTCCACTGAGTGGCGACAGGTTGCGTTTTCGGATGAATCGCGTTTTATGCTCCATCGGACAGATGGACGTTGGCGTATAAGGCGTGAAACCTCTGAAAGGAACCACCCTGCAACCATTGCCGGAACGGTCCAAGCTGGAGGCGGGAGCATTATGGTCTGGGGAATGTTTTCCTGGCATTCTCTAGGTTCACTGATCATTGTGGAAGGCACAATGGATCAATACAAGTACGCATCTGTCCTTGCGGACCATGTTCACCCCTACATGCGCATTGTTTTTCCTCAGGATGATGGCATCTTCCAGCAGGACAATGCGAGGTGCCATACAGCTGCCAGTGTACGTGCGTGGTTCGAAGAGCACCAGGATGAGTTTACCGTCCTCCCCTGGCCAGCAAACTCACCTGACTTAAACCCAATCGAGCATCTGTGGGACCATGTCGATCGAGTTGTTCGCGCCATGGATCCTCAACCGCGTAATCTAGCGCAGCTGGCCACGGCATTAGAGTCGGCATGGCTCAACATCCCAGAGAACACCTTCAAGGACCTATGTGACTCTCATCCTGCACGTCTCGCAGCAGTCCGCTCTGCGAAAGGTGGTTATTCTGGCTTTTGACAGATGGTCACATTAATGTGACTGGACTGTGTACTACACCTTCTACTTTCTTTCGAAGTACCATTGAGTCAGCTTAAGTTAGAATATAATCATTTGGAGGGATGCGTTTAAAATTGCAGAATTCTAGCTTTATGGAAATAAATCCAGATAAATCACTGGTTTACTTTTACTTTATTTATACTTCACCACATTAAAACGTTGCTTTACAAAGTTTTTCAAGATAGTTTATTTAGCTTTAGTTTAAATCCATTTGAATTTGGTTTTATATCAAAGCATATATTTGGCTCAACCCACAGCCTAGCGTTTAAGAATAAAAGGATTTATTTTTTGTTAAGTATCTTACCAGTTTTTCGAATTTAATTTATTGTATTTTTTATTAAAATTTTAGTTTTTATATTTTTATAATTTTAGATTTTAGTTAAGAAGCTACTGAAAAAATATTTGCTTCCTAAATTTAGCTAATTTGTTAGAGTTTTGAGAACTGACTCTTACTCTGTTTTATGTTTAATGCTTTGTGTGTTGTTTGTTAATGCATTGTCAAATTAATAATTTGACTCAGTTTGCTCGACATATTTTTATTTAGTTTTTTTATCAAAATGAAAGGCTTTGATGCTTTTTTTCATAATTATTTGGTTCTCTTGAAAAGTTGGCCAGTTTTACTCTTTTTAAACCTGCCTGTAGAAGCTGGAATGAAAAAACACACATTTGATTTGTGGTAAATTGAAGTTCTAATTTGTAAATCTGTGTCATTGTCAGTTCAGAAACAGACTAGTATTTTACTTCTTTTGTTACACCACCCCCTGACGAATATATGGCGAAAGATGTACATACTCTCCATTACTTTTTGTATTTTTCATTTTTGGTTTGCACTGCTAATGCACATTATTCCTACATTTGTTCACTGTGGATCTCAACTTAAAAAAATCACCATATGTGTTGTACATGCAAACAATTATATATTTATTTTAAATGGTTTGATGCGCGCAGAATGTGCAATGTATTCAAGTGTTTTATTTTTATGTTTGATATCTGATCATTTGGAAAAGAGCTGTTAACAATGAAACTTACTATTTTACGCAGATTTGCATAAACTAATGCAGGTTTCAATGTAGCATCACATTGTTGCATGTAGCATATAGTACATTATAGCACGACATTACATTGTTGTTCTATTCTAATAAACGTTTATAAGAACCTTTTAATCGGTGAATATTGATTGAATATGACACACAGGTATACATTATTAACTGAATGTCACTTGTCTTTTTTGATCTGAGAACTTAGAATATGATGCAAAGCGGGTGCTCACAATATTTAATGCTCATTATTTAAAATAAAAGCATCGGTTTGACAACAAGAATTAAAATGAAATAATCGCTATAGTATTTCCCACAGAAAATGTTTCTAAAAATGAAATGAATTTAAATTTTTTATTAAATTAAATTCACTAAAAGGCAGTGTCATACTTTGATATAAATATCTGTAGTGTAAATAAATCTGAAAAATACATATTTGAATACAAACAAGGGGACATGCGTAGATATACAGAATGATATTATTTTATATCTCATACAACATTCTATAATTGAAAATTTTTGTTACAATTGTATTCATCTTTGCTACGCTCTTTTCTTTACATGCGAAACATTCATAAAAATGTACAGATGCAAATGAATGTACCTTTATTAATTATTTAGTAAATTCTATGAAAATCCTGATCAACATGGTAATGGATTCATTCATGAATATATAGAGAGACTGATTCAAAAAGTCGAAAAAACAGTTTAAAGGTAGATCAGAAATGCAAAACCAAACAGGTTTTACTTTAAGCAAATTTAAAATTTCTGACAGAGTTAATAACATAATGGCAACTAATATGTGCCTCACAACGTCTACGGATGGAGATGCGGATTTAAAAATACCAGACCTTTCTCGGGTGTATGTTTTGCAAAGAGAATTATACAAGGTCTTTTGTATCCAAGGTTTTGGAGGTAACCTCAGAAGAAGAAATCAGTGTAGGGCATAGGGTAATAGTATGGATAAAAAATGAAAAACCTTTCCATCCGTGGTATCAAAATTCAATGATAAAATCTCGCGCTTCCCAATGCCGTTTCAGGTAAAAAGGCTTTGTCGAATTAAGAACTTTGGAGGCCTTAAACACCTAAAATATTTTCATGCCCCCACAAATGTTTATGCCAGTTTTTTCTTCATTCTTTCCCTCTCGAGTTTGGTTTAGCTGCACCATACATTCCATGGTAAAAACTGGCAACAAGAAACTTTTTGATTTCCCTGTTCCTGAACACCTAAGAACCATTTTGTGATGTCCTCTTTCTCTGATGCCCTGAGCACATACTTATACTGCTTAATGATTAATCCAGCTCTGTAAACGGAGACCTCTAGCACACGCGGGTGAAATCTGCGACTACGTGTTTTCAGCAATAATTTCAGTACGCCGCTTTGCTAATGAAGTTTAGTTGCCACAAATAATATGTCATTTAAATTAAAACAAATTAGTAAAGGATACTTCTGAAAATGGAGGTACTTTCCATCAATGATCCTCATAAACTGCTGATTCATTTCGCTTACGTTAGTAAAAAATTTAAAGAAATACTTTCAACGGCGACTTAGTTTTGATATTGCAAAACTTGTCTGCTATCCTAACTACTGCATAAAATAAATAAATTGTAATGGGTAACTGTAAAATAAATTCTGTAGGATGATCATAAATTTCCCACAACTTTAAATTTTAACACACAAACACAATTTTAAAATAATTTACTATGCTGTAAAAACAAAATCTTTAAATTTAGAGTATTAATGTGGCTTAAAGCCTTTTATTTCCTATTTAAATAATCAGAGAACAAGTATTGTTATAAATGTGAAACTTCTGCATATAATATGAATTTTAATCAGCTTATCTTTAATATTCTCACTGCGAAAAATGTTAAACATACGTATTTTTTTCCTGAGATATTTAAGGGATTCTAAAGGATTAATATTTTTTTAAAGAAGGGCAAATATCGACCTGATGACCTTCAAAACTGGCATTATTTGCCCTGATGAAAAAAGAAAATATCTAATAAGATGAATGACGAAAACATTATAAATCGTTGTCTATATTTTTACAATCTATACACGGAGATAGCTTCCAGTGTCTTTCATGTATCAATATAGGGTTTGTCCCTACAATTAACTTGAAATCTTCCACTTTATTAAGAAAATCAGGAGAGTCATCGCCTGCGAATAAGCACTGGCTCAAATTACTAAGTGCGTGAACGTGCGAATAACTTCTGCTAGCTGTTAGTCGCTAGCAAGATGGTTAATGTCGGATAATTAATTCGTAGAGCTATCGGGTGGATCGTACTATGGTTAGCATCGCTGACAAAAACCTTCTCTCGAAACGTTCAAGAACTCTGTCGTAAAACTTCGTATCTCATTTAGATCCGGTGAGAGCTAACAGAAAGAAGAAGAAACAATACAGTTCCAAATCATAACAAAATGGGTTAAATAACATAAAATATACCTTACAAATACTACGGTTTTGAAACGGAATCATGAGGAAGACGTATCAAAGTTGTGAAAGAAATTAGTCTCATGTATAATGTAGGAAGTAAAATTATCAGTTAAACGTTTGGGAGCTTTGCACTTAGTTTAGAGAATCTCTCTTTCAAATATATACGATTATTTACGTAGTGATTTGTAATATGAACTACTCTCAAACACAGGATATTTAATTATACTACCGAAGGTACATTATGATGAATGTATCTTGGAATGCGGAAGGTAATTAAATTATGGAAAGCTCACTAAAGTTATCTTCCTAACAGGAGAGATGCCTTCGTTGAGGAATTTCCAAGAAAAATTGATATATTACTGTCATGTATCTGTTTTCGGTCAGCCAATCAGCTGCCTCCCATCGCAGCAAGAATCCAGCAGGTGAGACAGACAGAGTGTGTATGCAGATGAGAGTTGTCTGTCTAGATTAATATTTGAAGATGATTCTGAGTTTGGGGAAATTCATTCGTCTCCAAATAAAGTGGATTGTGTAGCAACTAAAAGTGACATCGAGGTGGATATTAGTCATTTAGAGTACAGTAAACAAAATTAATTACACGAGCTTTTACTCAAGCACATCCCGTTGTTCTCAGATAAAATCCAAATAGCCAGTGTTGGTGAACATAGAATTCGGCTGTTACCTGGAGTTGAAAGGATAAAACCATATATTTATAAGATACCAGAATCTTTGAAACCTGAAGTAGATAAACAAATCAAAGAATTGGAGAACTTGGGTCTTATTGAGTGAAGTGAAGCTGAAATAGCATACCCAGTCGTATGTGTTGCCAAGAAAGACGGAAGTATGCGCTTATGTATTGACTTCAGATTGTTGAACCGAGTAATCAAGCCTGTTGATTTTGCAATGGAGTATTGCAATGTCTGATATAATCAATAAAACTGGACACGCGAATATTATCACTTGTTTAGATGTTTTGAAAGGTTACTGGGAAATACCTTTAGAAGAAGAAAGTCGTGTTTTAACATCATTCAAGACACAGCGTTCCCAATACGGTTGGAATTCAATACCTTTCAGTTTAAAAAATGCAGCTTCTACTTTTCAGCGAGTGATGAATGATGCCTTAAGGGAACATAGTGATTTTTGCAAAGCCTATAGAGATAGCTATATCGACGATATAGCTATCTCTTAACCAGATTGGAATTCACATCTCAAACATTTAGATGCTGTGCTAACTACATTAAGTGATCTCAGATTTACTGTGAACGTAAAAAAATGTGTTTTTGCACGTTCGGAGATAAAGTGTTTAGGACGTATAATAGGAGCTGGAAGACACCAACCTTATCCTGAAAAATTACGAGCCATAGGAATTACAGAAATTCCTAAAACGGAGACTGCCCTAAAGAGTGTATTAGGTTGTTTAACTATTATAGTGATTACATAGAGAACTATGCAGAAATAGCTCGCCCATCGACGGAGCTTACGAAAAAGAAAATTCCTGAGATAATTCCATGTATTGATGTTGAGGAATCAGCAAGATCTAAAATGTCGATTGTGTGAACGCCAAACCTTTACACGCCAGACCCGAAAAAAACCTTACACCATACAATGTGATGATAGTTCACATGGTGTTGGTGCTTGCTTGTCACAAAGAGACAACAAACACAATTTACATCCTATCAGCTTTGCTAATTAAAACTTTCGAAAACTCAGGAGAACTGGTCGATTATTGAACGTGAGGCTTATACCGGTGTGTGATCATTAAAAAGGTTCGAGTGTTGGGTGCTGGATCGAATATCAAGCTGATCACAGATGATAATCCATTATTATATTTGCAAAAATTGGTAACTCATTTTGCCAAATTATAGAGATGGGCAATGGCACTTCAGCGTTATAATATTCATATTTCTCATTGTCCTGATGCTTAATTAATAAACGCCAATAATCTTTCAAGACTAGTTGGTGAATGAAGTAGGTGTGGACTAAGTATGAACTGATATGTTTAAAACTTTGCCTTAATTATATTTCTTTTGTTCCGGAATTGTACGAGAGCTACCTACAGAACTCTGGTATTGTATCAAGGCATCTGTTCATCTGTTGTGAGATGAATGTTTATTGCACTTATTTCAAAGTATGCTATTACGTCACATATACATGTCATATATTTTGAATTTATTTGGCTTTAAAAATGTAATGAGATATTAGGCAAATATTGGTATTACATTTGTAAAAGTATTTATATATTTATTTCAACGTTAGTAGATTTAAATAATAATATGACTTACTAAGTATTGGTTTATGGAGTGTACAATTTAAGCTTGTGAATTCACTTGCTGGTTCAGCTTTCAGATTCTGTTTCGCTTTGGCGTAGCAGAATCTTACCGGGTGGAGTGTCATGTATTTGTTTGCGGTCAGCCAATCACCTGCCTCCCATCGCGGCGAGAATCCAGCAGGTGAGACAGACAGAGTGTGTGTGCAGATGAGAGTTGTCTGCAGAACTTTTGGTAGGGCGATTACACCTGAGTTCGAATTTTCATTTTAGCTAGGGTGGCTGATTCAATATGTAGAGAGTTAGGAACACCTGAGTGTTAAACGGATAATTCATGAGTAGTTTCTTAATTCATACTCTATCAACATGTAAATAATTTGTACATAAAAGTAGTGTTTCTGGATAATAAAAATGTTAAGTTTCCCATCACGTATTGTGTCAAGTCTTTGCCATCCCGACAAGCACGACAATTACATTTAAGAAAAACCGGAGAAACATCCATGCATCCAGCCTATTCGTCAGGATTTGAACCTGGGTCGAAACCAGTATTCAATAGACCTGTTCAATTTAGCACTCATGAGCGTGAAATACGCCAAACCGGATTTCAGTTATGCGCATATGTAAGGCCTATCTTAATTAACACGTTATTTTTTGCATTGAATTTTTTCTGCACTTCTGTTGTCGTCTTTCCTACGAGATTAAGTAAATGAAATTGTAGAGACATTAAGTTATTTTGAAGCAGGAGTCGTGAAAAATTAGCAATGCCCTCGCTGGGACTCGAACCGTGGACCTCTCGAATACGCTGCGAGTGTGCTGACCACTACACCACGAAGGCAAACCAAGGAGGCGGGAGAAATACCTTATAAAGTGAGTTAAAAATAATAGGCAAGACTGTAAATTTAGGAGAGAAAGTTGGCAATTTCATCCTGCCTTGGTGAAGCTCTTTTGTTTTAGCTCTGTTGCTATCAATGGTGAATGTAATATTTTGATGGAAATTACGTTTCAGTTCGCGGGGTAACAGAGCCTGATTGTTAGGCTTGTAGTTAATTTCAATCATTGTGTTCTATACATTTTAAGAGCAAATAAATCTTTTAGTTGGTTTTACATTGTCGTAATTATTCAGTAAACTGAAACTGAAAGATAAATACGGGAGGAAAATTCATCAGACAGTCTGATAAGATTGGAATAATGTTTATATTAAGTTAAATAGAGTTTAAGCTTATATGTAGACATAAAACGTACACGATGGTTAAGAAACAATGCTTAAGATCATGGAATATACTATCTTTCAAAACTTTATTTTTTAAGAGGGAGGCTTACTTTCAAAAATTGCAGTAGAATTTACCGTAGTATTTACCGTAGTTTAGTAGAAATTAATTACATCTTAAAGCAAGTACAAAATGGCTTTTCATTCGCTTGGCAAATTCATAAATGAAAATGTTTCTTATTTTTCACAAGCATCTTCTTATCATAGAAAGTAATAATATTTCTTAATCTGGTGCATTTTGTACAAATTCTTTTTCACGTCAGCGTGAAGTCATCTCTAGTATCTACTCTTTCATTATTGGAAGCACGTTTCATAACTTCTTCAGGAAGTGATTGAATTATTTTCACAGGATTCTCTTAAGACTATTCATAAGCACGAACATCAAACGCTCGTTCATTAAGATTTCCGCGCTTAAAAACGTAACAGAAGTAAAAAAAAATAATAAATTAAAAAAAGGAGAAAATGTTGCAGGCGATATTCAGCTTAAGAACATAGATTTGGAATTTAACTTTGAACAGGTAATAAGAAAAGAACTTTGTTCTTACTTGAAACATCATTGTGACAAAAACCGGTTAACCGCTATTTGCAGCTGCCAACCGAACATACACTAAAAGCTGTTGTTTTAAATAAAGCTTACCTTACGATGTTGAAAAGGTTTCTTAATACCTGGGATAGTTTTACAGGGGAAATACATAAGCCCTTTTAAGCGTATTCTTATGAAATACGTGTGTCTTAATCCCTCACTGAATATATGAGCTATTTCTTCAAAAGTCTAGTTTTTTATAAGAAAAAATGCAAGTTTGCTTAATTATTTTCTCTTTTGAATATTCCGACTATCAAATTTTATGTTTTATTTCAGCTCATGTTGTTTTGAGAATAGTTCTAGCATTTTAAGCGGCTTAAAGAACTTAAATCTTGTGTTTCGATTGACCTGAGAAGAAAGGAACTATGGACTAGAGGGTCTTAAGGAAAACATGCTCAATTTGCTTTAAAGGTTTGTTTGTTAAATAAGGCACTTCTTTTGAAAAGCATCATAAATTCGACCATATGCTTGAAGAAAAGGCTAGTATGAGATTTTATTAAGGGAAATAAAAATTAGTAAGTATGATATGATTTTTATTTTTTATTTTTAAATTCTGCAAATGAAAGTTAAATTTTTATCAAAATTAAGGTTGTAAAACTGAGTCAGCTTTTCTGAAACAATTAAGGAAATTAAACCAGTTTTATACGCATTTTATTGCTTTTCATTCATTTGAATCGAACTTGATTTGCATTGCGCTATTCTGCACACCACGTTGTTGAATAACTATTAGCAACAGCTACATTTATTTGGAATTCATTAAAGAAAAACTTGTAAAATGCTCACAGCAATTAAAATACCACTGTATACTTTTTATTAGGTGTTTTATTGCAATTGATTGTGGTTCCTAAAGCAGAAGCCCACTTTCAAAATTAGAACTGATTTTAAAATATCTGGTGGAATTATATGGGACTTGATTAAATTATTGCTAGCACCTTAGTTAGGAGCTCCTAATGTACTACTTAATTAAGAAATCGTGTAGATTTAAACGGTGACTTGTTACAGATAACTAACTTAGCAAATGATTGACATCTTTTTACTTATTGTTACCTTAATCGTAGCCAATCTGACGACATTCTCGTACTTTTCACGCATTCTGCAGAGCAATATTTGGTGCGGTACATACTTAAATGCCATTTAATAATATCAGTTTATGAAAACAGTGGGTTCACGAACTTCTTTAAAAGTGTTTAATACAAATTCCCGCCGCTTTTCGAAATTTGAACGTTTCATTGAACGATTAGTCGAAATGATGTGAAGCAAAGATCCATTTACCATAAATTTACATGGATAAAGGCTTTGAGCGTTCCAAGATTAGAGCTAGGCTAAGAATAAAGCTATTAAACCATAAAAAACTCTTAAAATTTAAAATAACAGTAAAAGAAACGACAAGTAGCTGCACTGTTTAAAGTGAAATATAATATAAGTACGATGTAATTTTATTCCGCACTGGAAGCCTTAAACGCAGTAGATCACTTTATCTACGGTATTTCCTACT
>KK120144.1:630962-684269 GCA_000611955.2 Stegodyphus mimosarum | reverse complement strand
AGGAATAAGAAGTGCATTTTCTGTTGTGAAAATCTTAAAGTAACCTACTACGCTTCACTGCTAAGACCGAGACTTTTTATTCACAACATAAGATTCTTCTCAGGCAATGAAATTTGCTGCAAAAACTGCCTTAAACACTCCTGCTGTATAAGAAATCAAACCTTTCTTTAATCATTGCATAAAGATGCTCTGGACAATACTTTCGATTTTAACTTCTTTTTTAATCAAAAAATGAATTCCGCAAAATCCGTCGCAGCATATACCTCTTTCTCAGCGAAAAGAGCTACTAATTTATGTCTTTCGTAAAAGATCAATTTCTTAAAGCGAGCGCTTGCGAAGAAAAAATATCTATGTTTAACAATTTCATTAGACTGAACTTTTGAGTGCTTCATCAAAAAACATATAAAGCATTGAGATGACCCCTTACCTTGGCACTGGTCAATTAACAATGAAGTTAACAACTCTGCATGCAAAATGTTATTTAAGGGATTTTACCTATTGATTTATTTTGCTTTTACTGTGATTTTTCATCTATCTTTTACTTTTTAATCGTTTATTTTAATGCATTATCAATTATTCGGGCTATTTTAGGTTTAGCAGTTTTAGTGCAAGTGTTTCTTTTGATTGCCTTAATGTGTATTGATTTTAATGTACTAACTCTGCATACTTTAATTTAAACTGACTTTCGCCATGTTTGGAAAAATGGAGGACTGTAAAGAAATCCTTAAAATTTTACTACAGATCTTCCTTGCCTTTAACACTTTTTTAAGACTTTTCTGAGTAAGGAATCCTTTTTAAAAATAACTATTTATTTAATGGTTTAATTTCGCTTCTTTACTTTTGATCACACAGGAATGGAAGAATAGGAAATAGAAGGCATATATATGTTTTGTTCAACGATATATATTTTTCCTCGCAATTCCTTTCAACGAGAATCTCTAAAATGGTTTTTGGGAAAAAGACATTTTGGGAAACCTTATAAATGCAGCTGCGGGGAAAGTAGCCCGTGTATTGCATTTAAATTCTTAAGTTATCTACTGAGCAGTCAGAGTATTATAATACCACTATTTCATTATCGCTTTAGAGTAAAACATGAAAATAATGAAAAGCTACGAATTGAAACATTTTGTACAAAATACACGTTTCATATGTCTGTAAACGTGAACTTTGACGGGTTTTCCCCATCTATGCCGTAAATGCTACCCGCTTTCCATTAAAAGTCCTTAAAATTTCCTTGAAAGTCCTGGTTTTAGTGGTATGTTGCTATATTCTCTCTCTCTCTCAATCCTCGTTATTTAAGGCCCACTTAATTTAAATTTATGTTGGAGCTGATGGAAAGAGGTAAAAATATAGGACATATTTAATATGAAGTAACATGTTAAGTAAAAGAAACTTTACAGATTTTAATTTCTGATTTAATTGCATGTACAGCAAATATTTTATAAAATAAAACTTTGTCTTCCTGATTACATACTACGTATTTTATCATTTAAAATTTTTGCACCTTGTTAAAAAGCTCTAAAGAAGTTTAAAGAATAGCATAACTGTCCGCTCTCCCGGTGTTTCATATCTCAGTCACAAAGTAGATCAGAGTCTCCCGGTTTATAATTTTGAGCCTTTTACTAAGAAAAATGTTTCTTGGCAATAAATGAAATTTATTGCATTAAACAAACTTTATTTATGCAAATTCCACTTCCCCGGCCCCTAGTAATTTTTAGCATAATTTTTTATTAAATTTTATTTGATCTCAGTTGTCATAATCTAGTGTAAGCATTTGTAGCAATCCTTTTGAAGATCAACAGTATTTATTTAGTTAACATTTGCATTTAATTTTGCTTTGTGTCAGTATATGGTTCATTACTAAATTTATCCACACATTTAGTCTATACATTAGTTATTTATTTTATTTTCAACTTATAAAAAGTACTTTGACAAATAAAAGCTTCCCTTCCGCACTCAGAATTTTCTCAGTATGAAAGTGTACGAAATTTACAAAATGAAAATAGCAAAATAGAATTTAGAATATAAAATTTAGAATGACTAATTAAATATTAATGAATTTTATATCAGAAACATATAAATAGTTCAGTAACCCGAATCTTGCTTTATAAAATGAATGTAAGCCAATTTAGAATTCTTTTGAAATGGAATTATGTTTTGCGAAAAAACTTTGACAGCTGTGACACAGTCCATTTAATTATATTCTCAATATATATATGTACATAGCAATTTTTTTAATAATAATATGACTGAGCTTTATATCGTAGATGCATACAATGTGAAAATAAAATTTAAAAGAAGAAGTGTTCAAAACGGCGTTATTCTTTAAACCCCAGCATAACGTGATTTTTTATATGTGCCCCTCCCCAAACAAAGCGATCTCTTTTTTTGAAGAATGTACAGTAGCTTACCATTTGGTTTGTCATGCTATTACCTGATTACGAAGTCACGAAGGCTATTTGCCCTAAGAGAAGGGATGCTGTTGCGGAGGACTTTCTGATGGAAACTGTATCGTATTCACATAACTGTATCGTATTCACAAAACCACGTAAACAAAACATGTAGTCAGCCCGTTCGCCTAGGATAGAACCCAACTGCACTTCACGTTTAATAAAAACACGAAAACAACGGGATATGCAATATTTCGCTGGATGTCCTTGAGCTAAAATTACATTTCCATGCGCTTTTTCATGGATTTAACTAATTGTTTCGCGTAACTTATTGTTTAACTAAATGTTTCGTTCTATTTGTTACATTCTTTGTAAGAATTGCTTTTAGTAGAGCTATCGAAGAAATATAATGTTTCTTTATTCTTTTGTCCAATCTTATTCCATATATATCCGATTAGACATAAGTCCGCAGAATATGAAGCAATTTTAATAATTACAGGACGGCTATTTTGCTTTCTAAGTTTTAGAGAAGATACTTTCAGGTTTTTTTAAGAATATTCATATTTTTATTCTGACCCATATTCGTTTCTATAAGGAATTCATTTCCCATCCCACAGACAGAGAAACATATCCAAATCATTACGCCTTCTATCCCTGTGCTTAACAGTAAGCAATAAGTTTCTCGGATTCAGTTCTTCGTTCTGTTTTCACCACGTAGTAAGTCGTTCATCAGACGTAATTATATGAAAAGTAACTTGTCTGGAAACATAAGGATATCCCAATGCCATAAATCTTTGTCTAGTGTCGATTCTGCGAACGATAGGCGTATTTTTTTTGTTTTCTTCTTAAGGAATAATTTCATTCCTGTTGATCGCCCACTGTATCCATGCCATCCAATGACTCTTAAGATTTTTATGTTAAAGTTGTAGGGATTTATATTTATTGTAAATAATCAGTTAATTTTAATTTGAAGTTACTTTCCTATAAGCCTTCATTCCCCTAGTTGTCAGTGCCAGAATATTTAAATTTAGTACCGCGCGCAAGAAATGCAAATTCTACCAGTGGAAGAATAAGTTGAATATCTACGTTCCAGTAGAGGAAGAGAGAGTTCGGGAAATTGCCGTGCGTGCTTATACGCAAACTTCTGTTTAGCAGTTACTGCTGGTTTTGACGTGGCTTAAGCGCTATTATCTTGCTGCCACTAGACTCATTTGCGCGCTGTAAGCTACAGGATTTTATGAGCCCTGTAGGGTAATTCTACTATTTGTGAATATCTCTTATTTTAAGTTTGATTATACTGTTTCAGTTACCACCCAAGTTGAGGCGTATTATGTTAACGTCAAGTTGACGCATTGTTAATAAGTTAAAGAGTTTAATAAAGGGCAGTTTTAACCCTTCCTGAGTGCAATCATTATCTCTCAAGGTTCTACACAAAGGAGAGTAGAACGTTACAAAGTAATTAGTTATTACAGTTTTTCTCTTTACTTTAGCTTCTTCTTTCCGTATTCCTGGAATCGTAGAGACTTTATGGCATTCGTGTAGCGTTGTTAGGTTTCTGGCAACTTTAGCTAAATGTAATTATCTCGGCTGTGTATGCTTTCGCAGCCCATACTTTAAACTTATGCGCCGGTAAATTATCTAAGCCAGCTTACAGCTTAGTTATTTAATTGCGTTGCCTTAGACTACTGGATCAACGTTTAAATTTATTTCGCTGTTATTAATTAATTTGCGTCGCTGCGAGTAGTGGTTATCTGTAGCAAGAGCCATGCCTTGTTTTCTTAAAAGTTCAATGTATTAAAAAGGTTACTTACCTCTTTATAAATCTTTGCCATGCTATTTTAGATATAGCGATAAATCGCTACTAGTTTAGTGTGATTGTAGGACTAAAGTTCTTGTATCAAACCAAGCATAAAGCTTATGAATCTTCTAGCAGTTTCGAGTTAAACTTCTATTGCAAATTGTCCTTTTAAATGCGCTGCAACTTTTAAAGCCCTAATTTTGGGGTTTTTTTTTAATTTTTCGTGTGGTAAATCTCTGATTCATTGAAGTTAGCATAAAAGTTGGTCCAAACGTTAAAGCTATTTCAAGAGTTCCATGTATTTTCCATCATTTTACAACATCAAAAATAGCTTATTTCTTTACATCAAGGATTTTGTGGATATTTTGAATACTTTTACCATCTGTATAATAATGAATAATTAAATTTCTCTCCGTGTTTGTCGTTAATTTGCAGCGTCCCGCCATGTCACCTCAGACGTAGAATTATTCATATAGTTTACTAAACAAGAAATAATTTCCAATTGCACATATAACTCGTGCGATGCATTTTTATTTAAAACAGAAAACTGTGACAAAAAATCGTTTGCCAAAGCATCTCAATAAAACTTTCAGGTATTCAAATTATTATCTGAGTTACTTATTAACCCTTTTTGAATAAGCTATTTTGCTTCAAGGAATTTTTGTTGATATTTATTTTGTAAGAAAGCTTAGATTAGAGAAAAGAAAAATAATATGATAGAAAAGGTTTAAATTCTACTTTTCAGTATTTATTACGGAATCTATGCAAATAAATTTCGAAAACGCAAGTGTCCGAAAACAAATGTCCGCCACTGTATTTGTTACGTAAAAGTAGACCATACATAAAAGTAAATGTAGAAGTTAATAGTAGTGTTTTAAGACACATCTGGTGCACCACCGTTTGCGCTAATCATGGACCAACGCCTAAATTGCAGTCTGTCCCCATCCTTATTTCCAATCAACTATGAAACACTTGCGAAGCATTTGCATTGTACATTTATTCATGAAATAGCATTTCGCCTAGTAGGAAGATAATAAACTTTCCATACTAAACAATTCCACTCCGTACGGAACTGACAAAGCATTGAGATAAGTGATTTATTTTTGGTTGTTTATTTGCTTCACATTTAGCCTACCTTTAATTTGTTTAGTAGATGTGAGGCTTAAATTATTTATTTATTCTTGCATTCCTGTGTAATACCTTAACAATCTTCATAGCTGCAAGAGCATTGCTGTAATCTACCAGCAAGAATTTGGTATTTTTTGGCATTCCTTACATGCATACTATATTTTATGTAATTAATATACAACTGCTAAATTAAGCAAATTCATTAAGTTTAAGAAAACCTAACATAAATGTTCGATAGAGTTTGAACATAGAAAGTGTCAACAGCAGTGGGGCTCAAAATATCAGAAATTTCTCACACTATTTTATATAATAAATTAAAGTAACCATTAACGATGAATTCACACTGAAAAAGAACTGTAGCTGTTGTTACTTCAAATTGCCGGACATTTTCAACTAACTTGCAACTTCCTTGAGTATGGGCAAAACTCTTCTTTCATTTAACCCTCTTATCATCGAGATAATTGCCTAGGGCTCAGCACAATAGAGGCTCGAATTCCATCCGCGAGAAAGGGGAAATTTTGTGTGAATTTTAATAGAGAAAATCCCAGAATAAGATTTATCTTGTGATTAAAAAGTAAAGCGTAAGCAATCAATTAATCGAATCCCAAATAAAAATAAATTAAAGATTATGTTTTAATATGAAAGAGAAGAAGAAAACAATTCATGTATTGTTAATGAATATTTATTAAGCTACAAAATATTCATTTTTAAGAATTCATTTCAGTTCCTAGAATTTTAATATACCTCAGCCTATTGCATCTTAGAGCTGCATAATTCTAAAAACGTCATAATAGAACCTTGTGAAAACTGAATAATTTTCTGAAACAAAATCTTGCAAAGAATGAAGCAGACTGATTTGCAGAAGTTACTTAGTTAACATATTTTATGAAATGTTTTTAGAGTGTTCTTGTGCACTGAATAGTTTATTAGATGCGTAGTATTTTTTAGACGCACGTAACTTTTCCTTGAGACAATCTCAGTTATTTGAAAAAAAAAAGATTCCGATTATTATAGTTTATATGCCTTTGTAGATATGCTAGATACAGAGAAAAGTGCCTAAACCAAAAGTGGCCTGCTTGTTTGTTGTTAGAATGGAAGTCTTAAAATACTCGTAAACTGTTCATGAAATGGACATTTTGGACATGGAATCATTTGGAAAAATGAATATATTCGAACCTCCTGGATTAATCTATGACAAGCTTAGAAATGAGAATAAAACAACGTTAAATTGAAGTAGTAATAAAATTCTACTCTAATTTTGTCGCGATATGTGTGTTTTGATTTTTGAAAAGTGATATCTGACAGCGGCAATCGACATGTTAGCCATGCCTAATTTACATAGCTCTCGTTATGTAATAGTTTACGCCAAAGAATAAAAATCAATTCGTGTTAAACGATATTCATAGGCAAAAGCCATTTCATATATTATGAATTCTTTCTTAACATTCAGTCTTTTTAAACTTTTTAACCTTTTCCCAATATTAAAGGTCTTTGAATAGAGGTTCATTTGAGAGACTTTTATCTGTAGTACATTCAGGACGAAGTTATGTATAATTTTTACTGACATACCTGACTTTGATGTATAGCATGCTAAATCTCCGTTTTCAACTAGCGATTGATTAAACTATAGAGAATCTAGAAGCGTTTAGCTGAGATCTGCTTGAAAGAATTTAAAAACATATTGCAACTGTGAAAACCACGTATGAAATGAAGGATATTTCTTTCCATTTTTAGAAAAATAATTATAGGCAATGTTTTCTTTAACTGCAATCTAGACTCAAACAGAACTAAAGACATTGCTTTTCCACTTACATTTAGTATAAATATTCGCTTTTAAAACGTTTAAATGTCAGACCAATGACGGAATAATAATTAAACTCCTTTCGTAAACTCTTTTTAATAAGCGATTCTGCTTATCATCTCTAAATGTCGTGCTCTGTTTGTTACAATTCGAATATTATTAAACGCATTCGCTTAGACACTTAGTTAAACTGATTATAGCATACCTTTCCGTGAGCTTTCTTGTAGTAGAATGATGGATGACGACATGATAACAATAAAAGGACACGGAACTCTCACATCCATTTTCATGAAATAACATGTCAGAAGAAGGGATAGAAATTTCAAAATCTAACAATTTAATTTCTAAATTTTGTAGCTAAGTTTTTATATTTTAATTTTTAGCCTCTGTCTATCAATGTGTAATTTTGTAAGTTGTGATTTTTTAAATAATGAGCTTTTTTAAAATTTTATTCATTTGTATTTATTTGGCTAACTATGCTGTGATTTAAATAAAGAACTAATCAGGTATCACTAACTGCCTGAATTCCTCCAGAAAGCTAAAAACAACTCCTTGGTTATTTCAGATTTTATTAATTAAACCAAATTTTCTATTACATGAAATGCACACACATACATACAAAAAAAGGGGGGGTGACAGTTCTATATGTCTCATTCTACAGAGCCGACTGACGAAATTTAATTTGCGTTTTGTAAATTGTCTTGAAAGCGCGACCTAGGATATATATCAGATCTATATATAACATTGTTCTGACATAGGTATTTTGACTCAAAATCTGACGTTTTCTGAAATGGCATAATGATGTTTTTCCATTATTAGATTCTATGACTCAAATTATGCCTAAATATTAAATTTTGCAAAATTTCGGGCGAAAACTACCGAGAAATTGAAAAATTTATCTTGGCGCACTTTTTCAGTTTTTGACAAGAATAATTCACTTGGCGAAATTCTTAATTTATAGTAAACTATTTTCCTTTCCCTTTCATTGTGCACGAGCGTAAAAAAAGGTGCATCGTTCATACTTTCAAATAATTTTAACAAATTGCATAAAACCCATTTGCGTTATTATCAATTATAAACAAATATGCCAAATCTCAAAACGCGTCAGTATTGAAGTATATTTGAGAAAATTTTGAATAAAATATTTTTTTCAGGTATGGCTAGAAATGCATGTACTTTAAGCTGATATTAAAAATTTTATAGTTTATAGTTCAAAAATGTTTTCGAAAAATTTATTAATATTACTAAAACTTACAAATTTTTAAAATAAATCAGGAAATATCTTCGAATTTTGTTTGCACTGAACTTAAGTTACGAATTGGAAGAGAAGGAATCAACTAAGTTTAATAAACAAAAAAATATTAATGAATATGTATCAAATTCAAATAACACTGAGAAGCTAAAATGTTGAGAGCTAATACTTTAAAAACTAATCTTGCGATTGTTACGAAACTTGGCACGTTGGCATAATTTGAGTTGTAGAATCGAAATACGGAAAAAATTGGTATGCCTTTTCCGGAAAATTCCTATTTTGTGTGAAAATACCTATGTTAGAACAATGCGATATATAAATCTAATATATATCTTAAGTCGAGCTTTTGAGATACACTCACGTTTGTGAAAATTGCAACACCATGAAGGACTTACGCGAGTGAGCTGAAATTTTCAGGAAATGCAAAGTAGCGCATGATATGCAAATGATTAGAATTGCAAATCCGTAGCGCATGCGTATGCTGAGCAGCGCCCTCTGAACGGCTGATGGATCCGAATAAATAGACGGCTGTAGCGAGGCGTGTATGGTTATCGGTGGTTATCTGCTAGTGGTAAACGTTAACTCAATCTGTACTTATGCCTCGTCGACGAAAGAGAGCGAGATTTGAACAACTTACAGAGTTTGAACGAGGGAGAATCATCGGCCTTCGTGAAGCTGGATTGTCGTATCGTGCAGTAGCCTCTCGTGTGCAGCGTAACAGCAGCACAGTGATGCGCGTTTGGAAGCAGTGGACGGACGAGTGTCGGACAACTCGGAAATCCGGGAGTGGACCCCGAAATGTGACGTCAGCTCGCGATGATAGACACCTGGTCCGCATGGCGCGGACGGACCGTACAGCTTCCTCTAGACAATTGGCAGCACTGTGGTCAATAGCTACAGGTGTTTCATTGTGTGCTTCATCAATTCGTAGACGTCTGCTGCAGTGTGGACTGCGCGCACGGACTCCTTTATACAGGATCCCCCTAACGCACGACCATCGCCGCCTGCGGCTACAATGGGCCAATCAGCATAGAGACTGGCGTGCTGATTGGCAGCATGTCGTGTTTTCTGACGAATCCCGCTTTAATTTGTGGTACCATGATGGCCGCATTCGTGTCAGACGCTATGCCGGTGAACGCCACCTTCCGGAGTGCATTATCGAACGCCACAGTGGACGAACACCCGGAGTTATGGTCTGGGGCGCCATAGCATATCATAGACGATCTCAATTGCTACGAATTGTGGGCAATCTGAACAGCAACCGGTATATCCGTGAAGTTCTACAGCCCGAAGCTGTTCCCTTCCTTCAAAGCTTGCCAGGCGCTGTATTTCAACAGGACAATGCCCGCCCTCATACTGCTCGGATTGTTAAATCCTTCTTTGCAGCGCAGCAGGTACAGCTTCTTCCTTGGCCTGCGTGTTCCCCGGATATGTCGCCAATTGAACATGTGTGGGATGTCATTGGTCGGCGTCTTGCTCGTGATCCTCGTCCTGTTGCGTCTGCAGACGAACTTTGGGTACGCGTACAAACGATATGGAATGCTCTTCCTCAGTCAGACATTCAAACTTTGTTTGACTCCATGCCACGTCGTGTAGCAGCACTTATTGCGGCGCGTGGTGGCCACACAAAATACTGATTCTGATCTCTTGTTCTTGTTTGTTTTCTTTGAACATTTAATCATTTATTTGTACCACTACCACTCAACTGTGTATTAAATTGCATTCAATTATGACGATTCCTTCTTGGTGTTGCAATTTTCACAAACGTGAGTGTATAAGATCGCAAGTTAAATTTCTTCAATCGGCAGAGTAGAACGGCAGATATAGAACTGTCCAATTTTTTTCGTGTTTCCAAACTGTACGTCTGGATATGTGCTTTGTGCATGCTGTGTGTACAATTTAAAATTTAAAACACTTAAGCCTATTTTAATATGGACTTATTTTTCAACATTTTAAAGATATCACAGAGTGTTGATCGTTTTAGTTTCAGAAACCAGTCTTCTTGTACATAAAATATATGACTATTTGGTGAGGTTATTTTAATATTCTTAGTTACATAAAAGCAAAATGGAAGTCTGTAAACCTATGCAACGAAGTAACAGGCTCAGTATTTTTACAATAATAATAACATTATTATGCTATTTTGATTGTAAAAATATTGCTCTTTATATATAATATTATTATGTTATTATTGAGATACTTGATCCACTAAGGGGGAAGTAGCAGATTTTCAAGTGTTAAGCAGTTAATTATTGAAAGATATACCAGTATTATCTATTATCTTCTAGCTGTCTGGATATAATAACAATACGACTGTAAACGTTAGGGTCATATCTCGCAATCTTTCAGTGGTTTCATATCTGCAAAAACTTATATATTAGGCTTTAATGGATATGCTAATATAGAAGAACCTGCATTATTTTCGAGATATAAAAATTTGTCCTCTGACATGAAATAAATAAATTGGATCTTATGTTTTCATACGCCTACACAGCACATTAGTCCTAGTATGAATAATAATTAGTAATAATTAATACAAAATGTAAACGAAACTAAAAAAACCTAGCATCGGTTATTCTTACGTTTAAAAGTCAATTTTGAAAAGAAGGCTACTCTTGAAGCAATATTTTGAAATCATTGAGCCAAAACACTTGTGCGATGGGTAGAGCTTTTGATTTCTCAGCTTCTAGTCTGAAAACACAATTCATGAAAAATTCATGGATATTATCTAAAATAATTCCTTGTTTTAATATTACTCAATCCATATATTCTATCTAAAATAGTTCAATGCTTCTGATGGATTATTTAAAAATGAGACTTTTCAGGGACTTTTTATGAGAATTTATTGATTTGAATTTTTAACCTTCAGTGGGCATTAAATCTTCTGGTATCTGTCGACCATTGGGATTTAATTTTGCTTCTTTAAATATCGTAATTATTTTTATATTGTAATAAATACTAACCGTTTAATGTTTTTTAAACACAATCAGTATTTAATTTCCTTTTAGAGGAAATATTTGTGTTTTAATTAACTCAAAGTATATATATTATTATAAACGTTTTCCCATTTCTAGATGACAGTTCTTCGAAGCGAAAAATAATTCTATGCATGTGAGTAAGTCACTTTGAGAAGGAAGAAGTAATTCATTACGCTCTGGATACATTACTTTTGACTTGATACATTACTTTTGCATGAAAATTAATGCATTTTTGAACACAGAACCATGCTTAGAAAACAGACTTCTCGTGCAAGTTGCCCCTCATCCCCCCCATAAAAATTTGAAATTTTCCAACTCAAAAATTCGTTTGAAGGAGGAATATTTTCCTTAACAATGTGATATTGCATATTATAAGTTGATATTGATTAATCACGGCTCTTTTTTATAGTGTTCTGGCCATTCTCAGTTTCCGTATTTATGAAATACAATTGTGATGAATTATTTCTATTGTATCTTTAGATCTGAAGCCGAATCCTTAATTACAACTATGTGATTACACTATTAACTGCAGTGCTAAAATCCCAAGCATGTTTTTTTTAGTGTTTACATTTTATCAAAACTTTATTATTTGGTTACTGACAGTGTATGTCCTATAGAACTAAATCTACTATTCGTCCCATTGCAATATAAATTGTATTTGCCTAAATTCATATTATTGCTCGATTTAATTACAACAGGGTAGAAATTATCCGTTTAAAATATAAAATTTAACTTTTTCAAAACTGTTAACCAAGGTTTCATAACAAAATGTGACTAATTTTTAAATATACTATAGGTTTGTGAACCACGTCTTTGAATTGAAGATATGTTTCAAAAATAACAATTAAAGACAGGAAACAAAATCTTACTGCTTCTTTTTCTGTAAAGATACGTAAAATTCTGTGTTTCTCGAGAATTGCTTAAAATGTAAATATTTGAAGAGAATTACCATGATAATCTTTCCTCTCAACCTTGAAAGAGATTACGTACTAGACTGACGTGTAATTCGTGTGATTTCTTGCTTACAGTGTTCTGAGACTACAGGTCTAATAAAAAAAGCTATGTAGATCCTAACTTGATTTTGTACCTGTGCTGCTGTTATAATTTCAAATTCGTTTAAGAAAATCGTCTTTGGTAATTTCAATTTTGGTTATTTAAAGTACAGTTTTAATTCATTGGATTAACTTGGAGCAATTTAAGATCAATTTATTTGGATGTGAGAGCAAGTTTTGATCAAACGCCTTGTTAGATATTAAACACTGAAGTGTTTTCGCTGAAGTGCATATACACAGAAGTGTACATCATGTTATGCTTTAAGTTTTGAATTTCACTATTATCGATCCAAGGATAACAAACTTACATTAATTTGTAACTAATTTTAATCATTTTGTAACTTGGTTAAATAAATTTTACCAAGTTTAGTAACCATTCAAATTTGACTTTGATTTAATCCTAAACTTGAATTTGCTAATAAGACTTAAGTAAAGCATATGTAGAGTAAAATTTAACTTCTTAAAGTCAACCGAAGTGTTTTAAGGTGTACTATAAAAATTAGATGCAAAAACCCAGCTTGATGCAATAATATAAATAGTATTTAGGAAAACCTTTACTGAAAATAAAAGCATAAAATATCTACAGTGTAAATAACTATTGTCGTCGAAAATTAAGTCGTAGACTTTCAATTCCATTTTGGAATTCCAAACGATATCTGACTAAGAATAGGCAAAAAAATTCCGATATATATCAAAGAGTCAAAAAATATATATCTTAGATCCAAATTAAATAATAATAATTGAAATATTGGACATAATAATTAAAAAATAATTATGCCTAATATTTCAAATATTGGATTGCAAAATTTTCAAATATTGCACTGCAAATTTCTATAAATTCAATGATCCAAAAGAAGAGCAACTCGCTTTCAAATATTTTTGCCCATAAATATTTTAAAATTTTATTTCGTATATTTTTAATTAATTTACAGTTGAAATACTTGTTTTATTAACTTAAAAGTTTTAATGAAAAAAATAATAAAGTCAAAATCGAAAAACTTTATCTTTCAATTCTTGACTATAAATTTTTTAGTGCATTTAATGATTAATTTTTCAGTCATTAATTTTATTTTATCCTTTAACTTTTTACGGGATAAACTGCTTGTAAGAAATAATGTTTTGGGACTTTGCATTAGTTTAAACGGTAAATAGCGCTACCCGTGAATGAAAATGAAATCTCTGTTTTTTCTTTAATGTTGGATGTAAAACGAATAATTAAAATTTTCATTAGAAAATTTTTTTGTTACCACTGAACTTGATAAAAATCATTCATGAAAATATTTATTAAAAAGTCACGGCACATTATAGTATTTTCTTTTAATGATAAAATTTAATTATTCAAAAATCATGTCATGAGTGTTCTATTAATTTTCAATCCTATTGGTAAGTAAAATTACAATTAATTAACAATACATAAACTTAATTGTACCTAAATTTGATTCATACGTAAATTTTATTTAAAGGCCCACTAAAAATATAACATTCTACAGTACAAACTGTATTGAAAGTTATGCAAATGTTGTATATGAATACAAATTGGTTAGGTGATATATTTATTGAACATGAATAAAAGTCAGAACCGTTTATTAATGCTCATTATGATCTATAAACTCTTAAAATTTCCAAATTTCGATTTCCAATTAACTTCACTTATACATTTTTTGATATAATTTTAGGCAAACAGATTCACCGAATCTACAAATAATAAGATGTGTGATGTTAATTACATTAAAACCTTAAAATTAATTACGCTGTTAATACGTCATTTAGTTTTAACTAAAATCTGTTAAGTATTTCTAAGGATATGATGATTAATAGATAAGTAATACGTCTCTTATAAAAGGGAAAGAAGGAAAAAATCGTTTTATTAATTCAAAATTCAATTTCATTTATTGTATTTAACAATATTAAGAGCGAAATTTATGTTAGCCTTATAGAAACTGAATCTCGGCTTCTTATTGTTCTAGAAATATATTGAATATTGTTAAATGTTTCCTGTTAAGCTGAAGGAAAGCATCTATAATTTTACGAAAATATTTCTAAGTCCATTATCAGGAATGATAACATTAGACTCCCCCCGCTCTGAAAGCTCTGCATAGGAAATACCCTTTTCGTTTACAGTAATATTCAATGTCTTCTCCAAATGGAATTAATCTATTGAGTTATAATTTTCACAAGTATTTCTCACACTTTTCAGTATCTTATAAGATTATACTTCATATTAGAATTCAACAGTGATTGGAGGAGACTAAAAAATTTCATAGTTAGCTTTGTAAACTTTATGTCACAGTTAGCTTTGTAAATTATTGTCGACAAACTATACTAGGAGAAAATATATTAATATATTTTTTTAAATTTAAGTGTAAAGTGTATTGGCACTCTCTGCCAGAATTGTAATCACATCTTGAAAATAAATGGTTATTTTGTCGTTTAAAATCACTGCGGATTTGCTACAAAAATTAGAGATTACAATATTTTTTGCGTTATTATTGTTACAGACGCTTAACAACTTACGAAACATCGGAAATCACAAAAAACGTTATAGCTTTTCTCAAGTGGGGTAAATAAATTTGTATCCAACTAATTTCGTGATAAACTTACATGAGAAGGAGAAAAAAAATCCTAAATTGATAATATAATATGTAAGTAAATTGTAGTAACAGAACATTTCAGTTTTAGTATTATTTTAACGTAAATTTCCTCAAATCGTGATATATGTCTGTTTCTGCAAATCTGGATCTAGCGAAACCTAAGCTGAAGAGGGATAAGACGGTGAGATAAAAAAGCCCCTCTCATAGTGAACAAGATGCACAGAATGATCAGATTCTGCTCAATAACATATTTAAGAACCCTGACCTTAACGTATATATGTGAGGCAGATCACGAGTGCAGTACAAATAAGGGCACTCTGTTACTTCTTGGGTGGTGAAAGAAAAAAAAAGGACGCCCCATTTCCTTTCCATGACTGGGCTCTTTAGGTTTATTGGTTTGTTGAGGAAGGCCACAAAGCCACTAGTCACATCGACAGCACCAGGAAGTAACGCTTCTAGCAAGGGGTTACTTTTTTGCTTTTTCTGCTGAGAAACCTTGCGCCAAGTGATGCCAAATTACAAGGGAAAAGTAAGATTACGCGATGTGGAAACAATGGAATATTTATATAATACCATTCAATCTTACTTTTCCCCAAACTTCTGAATGTAGATTTGAGAATTCGAAGAAATTTCATTTTCGTATCTGCCTATTGCCACATTTTTATCATAATGCATAAGATTTGTTATCATTATTTTCTAAAACGACGTGATATACGTAACTGGGTAAAATTTTAACAGACAAGCTTCTTTCAATTATCAATATCATTGCCCAACTACTGTTATATCCGTGATATTACACTGTAAAAGTAAGTAATCCAGTCAAGTACACAGTGCACGATGCTGCATCATCATCTCGGTTTGCAGGTTAAGTCACTATCTTAATTTTTTTCAAAAGTAATATAGTTGAAATTAGGAAGAAAGTTTTAACGAAAAATGCGCAAATGTTTTGATGAAGCAGATTTTTAAGCAGTGTTAATGAAAGCTTTTAACGCTAATACATAAAAGTGAAGAATAAACGATGAATAACTGAACAGAAGCAAATATAAACATTAAAGTACATTTCAATTTCATTTAACAAAACCTCGTTAGATATAATTGTTCCCCGGATCCTGTTTAGCAATAGATAATATTCCCAAGCCATTAAACATTTAAAAAATCGAAGGCTATTGAATAAATGTGTTGTTAAGAGTGTGGAACATACGTAGGATTATTGTTATTTGTAAATATTGTTAGACACCATTTAATTTTTATTAATAACTCTATTTGCATTTAAAAGTATATTAAAAAATTTATGCAATAGATTTATTGTCTTAAATAAACACAAATTCAAAAATTCGCGATATGGTATTTTAGTAAATACTGAAATTCCAAGATCTGGAATTAAAAATGTTTAATTCAGTTATTTGGTTTTGATTGCTTTCTAAATGTACAGTTTGGTCCCCTTAAAGTTTACTAATTCATTGTTTGAAACAAAAGTGTGAATGAAAATGTTTGTTGTTTCCAATGTAAAAGATGATCTCTCACATAAATTTGTTCCAGTGTTACTCTCTGTTCTTTAAGAAATTCCTATACTGTATTCAAAATCTCTAACGTCCGTCCGACTTTATTACATAACTCAGTTTTAATCAGTAACAAAGTTTAATGCTATTCAAGGCAAATAATTTTATTTTAAGACTTAAAAACATCCCCCATAACTTGTTTTCCTTTTGTATCGTACAGAACTCGTAAAGCTATCGTGTACAGAAAGTGGTAAAATGGACATGATTTCAACAGAGTATCTGCTAAGGAATTCCTAATAGTCGAAAACATTCTGAATGTTTAAAACTGAACAGGAAACGTATAAGTGAGATAACCATTGCAGCAACCTTTGGTATTTAAAATAAGTAAAATTTGCAAATTAAAAAAAAGTAAATTAATTAAGACAACAGATAAATTAATTAAGATTAATCAGTATTATTTTATGTCCAAAATAAACGTTTACCATGATACTGTAATCTCTCAACAATTACGTTTCTGTGGCAATTTTATTATTACTACAACACAATTTTTTAACGTGTTATATAACTTACCTTTTATTTTTAAATTATATAAGAAGTAAATTGGCGTAACAAACCAAAATTTGAACATAATAATGCTTTACTAAATGTAGGAATTTGAAAATTATTTTCTGTTCTACATGAATAGCATGTTTGCGTAACCAGTTTATAATATTATTGAACAGGAGGCTTTTTAATTATCTGTGAAGCATCATCTCGTAGAAATTATTCTAGATCTGATTATAAATTAACCTTTCAGTTTAGTTTGCGATTATCTTCTACTTGGGAGCATAAACGTCTTAAAATGTATTCCAAATGTAACTGGAAACAGTTTTATCGCTTTCTTATTAAGTTTCCTTATCATAATCTAAGTAGTAATGAATTCAATAAGTTAGACGAATTACATACTCCATTACTGATAGATATACGACTCCTATATTCGTTTCACATTTGTTTAAATCCATAATTATCAGAGGTAGTATTAATAGTCGATACAGTTCATGCATTGGCAGTATTAGTGGATATTACCGTTACTGATGAGAGTGAGAAATAGAAAATATACACTTCTTTTATAAAAATACAAATTAATTAACTGAAATTTAAATAGTAGTTCAGCTAAGGTAATAACTTTAGAAGTTATTCTTCTTTTCACTGTACAGACTTTAACCTGCAAACGATTTCAATTTTTCACAATCGATACTTCAGCAAGAGGTCAGCCAAAAGAAAGAGTGCTATAAGTTAGTTCATGACTGCCTCGATTAATGGCATATTTATTAGCAAAATGAATAAAATATCAAACTTGCAATATGAGTCCATACTCCAAGTATTCTACCTTGTTCGCAAATGATATATTTTATTTGTCTGATATATTTTATCTGTACAAGGGACAGATTTATAATATTCAAAGATGAACATTTTCAGTAACAAAATGTTCAAGTGCTGTTAAAACACAGTAATTATGCTTTCATTATTATAATTAGCTACAACGCTTATTCAGGACTGCGAATATCATTTTAATTACTATTGCTTTTTAACGACAAAAGAATAGCAATCGTATAAAAAGTTCTTAATAAGACTATATTAGTATCCGTTGTGGAAAAATACACCTTTCTTAAATTTGAAAGTCTAGGATTAATTAATTCGAGGTTGAATCTCAGTCTCTTAATCAAGGGAAACCTGTTGCAAATTACATCGCTTCCGAATAAAAATAGCAAGTCAGATGTTAATGAAACTTTATTCTCAGAGGATTTATTACAGCTTACTTTATACAAAGTGTGAGCTCAGACGCTTTAAAATATTTAAGTATGCTCAAGTAAAGAAAATAAAGTACATTTTAAGAGACTTCAGTATCCTCAGAAGTCAACTATCGACCCCTTAGACGCTAGCAAAAGTTAAATATTTCCATACCGAGCCACACACACAGACGCACACAAAAAAAAGGCTGGCGAGATATTACTATACCAATAACGGCGGAGAGTCAGAAAAATGATGCATATTAAAATAACCGCCAATAGAGATGATAAATGCGCCAAACCTGGTCACCCAGGGGTTGAGGTCAGATCAGTGCGTAGGTGGTGGTGAGGAGGGATACTCGATGGTTTTGGAGGAGGCTGTCAGGGAGCAGACGATAAAAAGATGAAGTCGGAGCTCTATCTCTGCCATTATCATCTGTCTGCTAAAGCCATTTATGACTGTCCACTCCCTCACATACTTCTCGCGTCTTTCCTCGCTAGATGTCTTTCCGTCTTCTCGTACGATGAGGTCATCAGTTAAAAAAATGCTATTAATAGCGAGCTGAGTTGGGAAAATCTTCGCTGCTATAAGCACAATTGTCATTTCTTTACTTTTAATTCCCACTCACTTTGTCATAGCACGCGTTAGCACCTGTTTGAGGAATCATGAGCAATTTAGCAGGGTTTGGAGTTAAATACGTAACTAGTTTCAAAGTTAACACTTTCTTTCAATGAAAAAACCGGTAATCATACGAGGAAGAGCTCACTGCTAAAAACTATCAGTTTATTCAGTAATGACTGATATTATAACTTAGTACTTAATATTCATTTACATAAGCATGTTTGCGCAGTTATCTCATATAGATAGTTACTGTGTTCTTTTCCGAAACACTTGTTATGTGAACCATATGGAATCCCAGCTGGTCTTTCTCTAAGCATAATAATATATTTTGAACACTAAGTGCATGTCAAATAAATGCACTACAGTACATTTTTATACTTGAAACTCTTAATTACATTATTAAGATTTTAGTGAGATTCTACATGCTTGTTCAAAAAATAGCAACAAAGGCAAAACATGAAATAAAGAAAAAACTATGATGATATGCGTGAAACTGATAAAAGAGATTGGAGTGGCATTATTACACCACATAGCATACATTAACATCGGGAAAGACCAAATGAGTCGAAGAATGTGCAATAGAAACATTACGTTAATACGGGTGTGATACCCTCTAGCTGAAATACATGCTTGGCAATGACAAAGCAAGCTAGCAGTAGTGTTGTTTATCACTTTTTGTGGCAGTAGCGCCCATTCCTGTAGTAATGCATGTCGGAGCTCGTGAAGGGTGCCTAACGGCACATACTGTATGGAATTCAGGTCTAGTGATATAGCAAGGGTTTCGCTCTCTAGATAATTTCGCAACACCCGAGCTCTGTGCAGGTGGGCGTTATCTTCCGTAAATACCTTGTCGGTACCCATTGCAGCGATAAAAGGACGCACAAGAGGGTGAAGAATTTCGTCCCGATATCGGACGGCTGTGACGGAACCGCCAGGAATCACGTAGAGGTCGGTACGGCCGTTCGTTGCTATCCCAGCCCATACAAGTAAGCCTTCTCTTCTATAGTGGTCACTTTCGACGATGTTTGGCGCATGATAGCCTATCTCTGATTCTCGCCATATAATTGCCCTTCTCGGATCGTTCTGGATGTTAAATCAAGGCTCATGCGTAAACTCACTGCTCTGGTGTCCAAGTGCGATGTTCAAGTACCCAATTCATCCGCGCTTTGACATGGGATGGCGACAAAGGAACACAAACCGCAGATCGTCGGGCGTAAAGTCCACCTTCATGCAGTCAGCGTGGCATAGTTTGGCGAGGTATGGGCCGTCCTGCAGCAGCAGAGAGATGTAATACAAGCTGTCATACTGTTAGTGATATACGACGTCTTGCACATAGCAACAGGAAGCGATAGTCTGCCATTGTGGTAATCCTCTGGCGTCCACACCAACTCTTCGACATCCTTTTGGTAACGATTCCACAGCCTATTGATAACACTACGATGCACACTCAGCTCTCTCGCGACAGCGGATTGTCTTGCATCAGCTTGAAGTATTCCAACGCATTTTATGGTGCAAATAACGTCTTCGGCTCATTCTTTTCGTTTTAACTAGCTCGGATTACACGGATCTATGGCTAGGTGGAAACTGACGTATAGGTCCAGCCTGATCCTTTTTAAGGATTTGTGGTGTGATTGCGGGATTACGTTTTGTGATAATTTTGGTTGTCTATTTGCATTCGAAGATGCAACCTCTACCTTTATCAGTAAAATGTATGTCTTAATTCCCCTTTCTACATTCTACCTTTTCTTTGAGCATTTACTGCTTATTTTGTGAGCACGAGTGTATAACTATATTTGTCTGTAATTACGGATATAAGTTACAGACTGCTTTACATTTTTTTACATGCAAACAGAAATGTTTTTCCAGCAACCATGCTGTTTATTCCAAATCATGCTAAACCATCATGGTATTAGAAAATTTTAGAAAGTTTCAAGAGGTCTGATGTACATAATGATAATCAAAAAATCCCTGCAGGAATACTAGCGGCGTGCTGTTCTAAACTCTAACCATAATCTTCAGCTTCAAAGCGGTCATTAATTTAGTTGGGTAACACACTGTTTCATTCACGAATGTCACCTTTTATTCACTAGGAGAGACTAAGGAGCTTAATGATTCTACACGTGTTTTTATTGAAATTGAGTCTTGCGATAATATTTTACTCCAGCCGTAGTGTCTTGATTTTCGTGCACTCAGTCACAACATTCATAAAAATCTTTCAGCTAAAAAGGATTTTAATTGTAAACTTGTAATATTTAATTTCATCGGAAACGTTAAGCACTAAAGAAATTTCAGGAAAGAAAGTAAGGTCAGAACTCACGAAACTCACGAAAAGAACCTAAAGTATTATTTGAACATCTATATTCATAGAATAATATCGATCGATTCTTAAAATTTATTGATTTCATTATGATAACCTTAATACATATATAACAATATGTATAAATATTTACATAAATGTCAAAAACAAACATCAATATAATACATATATATGTATTTACTTAAGTAAAAATTTTAAGACATGAGGCCAAAACTAAAAACGTAAATAAATAATTATTTACGTTTATTATTATAAGTCTGAATTATCTGTAATCGCCACTGTTTTGGAGTAGGGTAACCATTTAACGCAGAGAATACAGAAAAATTTGGAGAATAGGGAGACATTATCAGTTCACTTCCTCCTATAAACGTACTCTAGATTCTATACATAATCATAATTGCAAATTCATGTATGTTTGTATACCGAACCTAAATACATGCACATGAAATTGTACCGCTAACTATTAGTACTATATTAACACATACACTGAAAAATAAATTTGAAGTTGTATCTGTTTAAGGAAAGTATCGAAGAGCTAGGTATTTAAGTAACTTAAATGAACATAATTCGCTTTATTTGTTTAAAATCAAACATTTATAAACGAAAAGTAAACGAAACGAAACGCTATCTTAGTAACGAAAGTATAGTAAACGAAAAGCTATCTTAGTAACAATATCATTTTAGATTGATTTATATTGCATATCTGTTAACGGTGGAAGTAAAAAAGGAAATAAAAATTCAGGAAGCATTAGAAACGTTATCTACATTTCAAAATTTTGGAAAATGAGGTTAAAGTTTCGAAATTTCAAGAAATTTTGCGAGTAGGAATTTATTTTGAAAATTTATGAGAAACTGCGATTTGACAAACTCCTGTTCTAATTTGATTAAGGTAATTTTCTTGATACTCTGCCGATAGCGTTATATAACTCTCTTGAGATAGGAAGTTGAGTAAATAAAGTGCAACAATAAGTTGGTAGTTTTTATTATCCCAATATTCCCACATTCTTCATATGAAGATACACATATTCACTCGTATATTATAATTCAAAAGGAAATGTTTCACTTCATTAGTGCCTAATATAAAGTTAGTTCTCTTGGAACTTTCAGCGTTAAGTCACACGTCACGTCATGAAGTCAACAAGTTGATGGTACAGCTCCGAAGAGATAGCGGCCCACGAACTCTACATTGAATAACATAACTATATTTCACATAATGGGACTGTATTAATGTTGCATTATCTTTTTTATAAATTTCCTTTCACTATCAAGGAACAAGAATACTGTTGCGAAGGTAAAAATTTGCGGGTTTGCTTTTTTTCACATTTTATTGATTTAACTCTCTGTCTGACCAACCTGACTGGTGCCGGACAAAAACTTAAAATACAATACTAAAATTCTCATAAAAATATATTGAAATTCATAGAATCAAATCATAGAGACTGGTGCTTGAAACTAATTACTTTAAGCTAGATTAAATTTTCATAAATCCTCACCACAGTAAAATAAAGTTTATCATATCAACTCTCAACTCTTAAGTTCAATAAAAAATGAAAATATCCTCCCTGGTGTTTTGTTAAAATCAAACGATTAATAATAATGTAAGATGCATTACCGACACAAAATCATGAGCAAGCTATCTCTCTATAAAACTAACTAAATCAGATCTGCTTCCTGAAAATACATAAATCTCAATACAATTCTAGAGATAACCACTAACACTTTTCACTTAAATATAACACAGAACAGTTCAAAACACTAGGGAAAGTTAAGTCTCACACTAAGACGTCAAAACACCAGTTCAGTTAAATTAATAAATCTGATCGTACAGTTACAAACCTCATTGAATTCTCCTACGCCCGCAATAAACTACCCAGGTTCGAATGGAAGTTTAACCATGTTTTCCGAAAGGATCACATGGGTGACCTACAGTAGACCAGAAGATAAAAACACACAAAACATGCAATAGCAAATCAATAACATACATTTATTTAATATTCCAAAAATTTTAATTACAGATAGCTGATCAGACTACCTCTACAAGAACATTTTCCAAAACATTACTCGCAAAGTTCTCATACGACAATCTGTACAACTACCATTATTATACCCAAAATTACTAGTCATGCACTTTACAATAATTACGTAATTACCACTGAGCAATAATCAAGTAGTTACAAACAATTTTACATTCTTTAAATAGTTACAAATCCTACCAAAATCTTAATAAGCACTTTACGATTATTTTAAATAGTTACTCAGGAAATTTAAGATCACATGAAAAGCTAATTGAGAAGAACTTACCATTCTTTCACCTGTGACACCTCAGTATATTTATCTTCGGACATATAGATATAATTAAATTTCTTTATAGAATCTCACATTTATTCTTCCTTAATTAAAATGATGACTCATGACAATTAAACATTTAAAAAAATCACTCCCTCAAATTTATTAAATCATTAGTAATACACATAACGAGTTTAAAAAAAATAATCACTCACGTAAAGGCCGCATACCGACCAACTGTAGGACCGAGGAACTGTCTGACCACTTCTTGAAATTGTAGAAAACCATATGTCTGTTCTATAGCACTAAATGTGGAAAACTTTCGACGGTGAAATAGCTCCTTCCAACAGTGGAGTACTTTTCATAATCCTGCACTGTACTCAATCAAGGAACAGTCTTTCCTTTTCTTTCCAGCTCCAAAATGAGGATAACGGCAGGAAAAAATACAAACTGGGTGATCGACCCATCATCTATGTTCTCCATAGTAATTGGGAGCTTCAGTGCGAGCTCTAATACACTTTTTTTCCGAAAGGGAAAAACCATTCTTTCGATGTTCACCGATCACGATAACGGCAAGACAAATACAACGGAAGCAGCCTTCCATTTTCTTTCGAGCACAACGTCTGAGGATTTGGACGTAGCCGTAAGATTTCAGTCAATTTCAGCGAATATGCAACGATAGGAGCCCGCAAAGCTCTCTCACAAGTTCTCGTCTCTTAATATCCTACACCGTACAGCGGACAGCGTCGGCTCCGAGAGGAGGGGGGCCGCTGGGCCTCTCCCTCTCCTCAAAAAAGCCTCTCTGTGTGCGACCAATTTTAAAAACTCGGGACTCAAATGTGGACCGCCTCTAAAATTATTATTGGTTCAAAATATCCATAAAATTAAAATTCACCAATGCTACACAAAACAGTAACCCTCTCTAACCACTAGAACCAGAGCAATAAATACCAACCAAAATTATAAGAAAATCAGTCCTCTCTTTTCACAGTGACAAGCCCCTATTTTGAAGTTCAAAACCAAGGGATGTTAACCAAGGGATGTTTGTCTCGTAAATCAGTTAACGATTGCGACTCTTCAGACAAATCCTGAAACTTTTACCCCATAATTCTGTCAAGAATCGCGGCCGCTAGAGCTGTTCGTCTTTGAACGAGAAAAACAAACGTATGCCCCCGCAAGATAAGGGGACGAAAAATGCAGCTGACCGCCGACCCTTGACCCCAAAATTCCCCGTCCGTGAGAACGCAAAAAGGGCATATTGCTGTACAAGCTTTCTGCTAACTTAAAGGACTTTACCTAAATCAAATGAAAAAGTTTAAAAAGCAGTATAATTTAAAAATTAAATCTCAAACAAGAAAATTAAAATTTCCCTATTCACTGTAAATTAATAAAATTATTAAGCATTGTAAAATAATACTTCAGAAATCTACACAACAATACTAAAAGACGTATAAGATATCTGTTAAAATATTTCCACAAAGTATAACCTCTCAGCAGTTTTTTAAATAGATGTGTAGATAAAGTGCATACGGCATTAAAACTCTCTGTATGACACCCCAATATCGGCTCCATCCTTAAGTAAAGATTGTAGAAAGGGAATGTACATATCTTAGGGCCTACTCTAGCTCCTCCAAGCTTGTCAAAGAGAATGAGAAAGAACCTCGATTTACTGCACCATGACATCCGATTCCACCATCTACGTCCATTATCATGTCTCTGGAACTGAAATTAGGTCGTCAAGTTTCGCGGTAGAATGTGTTGTTGAACCTGGATCTGAATCCTTAAACAGAATCAGTTCCACTCTGTGAAGTGATGAGACAACAGAAGGTCTTTTTCGTTACTAATTCCACTAAAATACAGTTGATAACGTATAGCTCATACTGAAAAATTTGGAGTTGCGCTTACCAAATTAGCAGAGATTTCGTCTATCGTAACGCGTCTGTTCTGGTTGTTAGTTTCAGTGGCAAGAGAAGAAAGATTCGTGTGGTACGTGTTTGATTCTCGGAAGTATCATCAGCCACATAGAACATGATAAATTATTCTTACCTCAGAACTCAGAAAACGAAACTTCTGCATGACGACCGATTGCATGATGCAACCCTCTTGAAGAAACTATCATAGCAATTTTATAAAATATTATAACTCATGACGATATCCAAGCCGGCCGGAAATTTTTACTGAAATGAAAGCTGAACTAGCAGACTATTGGGAGACATCAGTGACTGTATGAGACATCCAGTGCATGTGATCATCTGTAGAGCTCGTTTTCTACTTGAATTGCTATTTTCATGTCTTCTGGTTTCTTAATATGTATTTTTCTTTACATATTACCAAAGCAAGTAAACGAAAAAGAAAAAATTAATTAATTTCCTGATAAATAAATTTCTTTAACAGTTTCTATTTTATGTTATTTTATGCTAGTTGTGGCTTGATTTGGAACTATTGTAACCGCCAGTCTGAATTTATTAGCTTTTTTTGCGTTTGCTGTTAAAAAAACAGGTAGTACTAATCAATATCCACCTGTTTTTTTACTTAGTGAAATTGCTCTTGCTTTTTAATTTCTCAATTTTGTCTACTGTAAAACATCTTTCCTTTCCAATTTTTCAGAAATTATTTTTGTTTTGGCTAAGTTTCCTACTGGAGTAAAAGTTTTTTTACTGTCTTTTTTACTTGTGTATGTGCTCAGTTTTTTTTATATTACACATCCCATTCCCATTTTCCGCTGCCAATCGCGTTCCGAAAACAAAAGTTACGAATTTACTATCTTAAGTACAAAACTCTAATTAAAGCTAATCCAAATTAACACAGAAATTAAATAAATACGCAATGTGTAGCATAAATTAGAATATAAATTAATTAATTAATTAATTAGCTTAATTTCGCTATACAACAGAACTGTAAGACTATGTGCGGGCTACTATCACGTAAACTCGTAAACTGAAACTAATCCCTTTCCAATGCAAACTGCCACAAACATAATATACCAAATATCAAAGCCCAATTATATCACTTTGATTGACCTTCATAAAGGATACCGGAAAATACAACTAAACCCTGAGTATCAACACTTGACTTCTTTTGTGACAGCGAGGATAATATGCTTTTGTAGTTTTAATGTTTGGATTTAGAAACACCATTGCAACTTTCCAGAGGACTATAAACAAACGTCTCACCAAACATAAAGACTTTGATAGGTCGTATATTGATGACGTGATTATATTTTCTAGTGATTAGAATAAGATCTTGACCATGTCTAATGTACACTAGAAGAAGCAAATTCCACTGTAAATTTCAAGAAATGTGACTTCAAAAAGCATAAAAACAAATTCGTAGGGCACAGAGTTGGTTCTGGTTACCATGAGCCTGACCCAAAAAAGGTTAAAGTTGTTCAGAATTTGAGAAGTTCCTAAGAAAGACATAAGAAGCGGTTTAGAAATAATATCGTATTATACATCTTTACAAGAATTGTCTGCACTAGCGCAACCTCTAGCAACGATGACCAAGATAAAGGCTTCGAACGAAATCATCTGGTAGAAAGAATACGAGCATAATAAGCATTCGTTCAATTAAAACGGGCTATTTGCGATGCTCCAAAATGCTACTCTTTAACTTGCCTTTCATCATTTACACTGGCGCATCATTATAAGCTGTAGGAGCTTGTTTTCTTATTGAGTGTTCCTTACAGAGATCTCGTTTGAAACTCCGGTCTTCAGTACTACCACGGTTTCAAGCAGTGATAACTTTACCAGAAAGGGAAAGATCGTATTCATACGGACTTATTCTCCCGATTATTTGCTTCTCACTGGAAATATGACGGGAAGTCAAACTCTTTCAATCATTATGAACATCTTGACTATTTCTTTTGAATTTTATAGAGCTAAAATCCTACATTTTAAAGTTTTCCTTATGTGATGTGTTTAATATTTAGTCATGGTTTGGTAAAGTATGTTTAATATTAATGATTGATTGTTAATTATTTTGTTAATAATTCTAAAGATTTAGGTTTAATGAAAAGTTAATCAAATGTTACAGCTTTTAATAATTAATATTATTGATTTTTTGCTCAAAGAAATTTACTTGTAATTAGGGAACTGGTTAATTAAGTTCAGAAATTCCATAAATATTACTTTTTTTGCTGTCTGCATATGGATTTAACAGGTCGCTGAAAGACGCAATCCAGTGATTTAGGTGGATGGTGTCATGATCCCGTGAACACCACTCATGCGAAATTTAGCCTAACGGCCCCGCATTCGCTTCTCTGCCACGCAACGTCGAGTCAGAACAGACATCACAAAGAGAGTACGCCATGAATAAGGCTTATTTATGGTATGCTGAAGCCAAACGAAATAATATTACGTTATTAAGTGATTTTCATCTATTTATTTGTTCCTACTGTAATTAAAGTTGTCAGGACTGAGAGTTCTGTGCATATTCTTGGCAAACATCTTTGTGAAACTCCTTAAAGTCCTTAAGTCCTGATCTGGAACAAGGAGCTGAATGCAGCTATGTTCTGGTGTAGGATACTGTGCTTGAATTGGAGAATAACTGCACTTGAAAAGGGATTTAAAATCCTCTTTCATTAAATAAATATTATTTACAACCACTTCCCAACTCGGGAGGGATACAGAAAGTAAAGACCACACTTGACCACTAAAATGAACAATCAGCTAAATTTAAACTAAAGCTAAACAGAAATTAAATTAATCTTTGCTCACAGAGCTATACGCGGAGTTGGCCTCTAACTAAATGGTGCGTAGCAAGAATTACTAATACTAGCGCACTTGGATATATTTCAATAAGCAATCACGTAGCAAGCACTATGGCTTAGAATTTAACTGCTAGCTGGTCAGACGAACGTCGAATAGAATGACCGCGATCTGAGACTAAAAGCTCTCTCACCCTGAGAGGTTTCTACCTCTGGTTTAAATATAACTTCGCTCTACTTCAAATTAGCATAAGCTGAAAACGCGCGCTTCTTCTGACGGGAAGTTGAAACATGAGAAGAGATAGAAAGATTTAAATTAAAATAAAACTTTGTTAATTTAACTAAAACCTTACATACTTCCCGCCAGAATTGCAAACGTTAAACTGCTGTGGTCCCAACGGACCATGTTGAAACTTGCAATTCTAAACAAATAGTCAATTATTTAACTCTTCTAAACTTAGGCCAACCCTTACAAGGCAATATCTGTTTGTCAAAAATTTTTACAGACGAAACTTGCTTTGTACATCATTCTTCAAAAAATTTTTTTTTCATCCAAGTCTTACTCCTTTCAGCAAAATCTGGAAGAAAAGGAATTTTAGTACAACATAATAACAGTAATTTCTAGGTAACATTCTTTATTCTTACCCGTGTAAATTCGCACACACGCATTATCATTCAAGCACAATTAAATTCTTCCCCCAATGCTCTCTGACCGGTTTTGTATGAAAAACAAACCGCCATTGCGGGTTTTCTGTGTTCGGGGGTGTTCAAATCTCCCACCTATGATCGACTAACATTAGTTAGAACTTGACATACGAAACCTCAAAAGACGCCCTATAACCAGCTAAACCTGAGGTTCTAACTAGCTTTATGTCTAACACTTTAAGTGCATTTGGTGGAGAGCCTATTTAATGAAACTTTAACAATTTCATAGCACTCATGAAATACAAATGTAGGTTAAATTTCTAAGTTTACAGCAAGTGCTTCCTATTCTTTTCTCAAGGTACTTTCCTGAAATATCACATTACACTGAAATAATAGTCCATAGACTAAATAGTGTTCTTCCATTTTCCGACTTTGTATTCTAGAACTTTTACAAGTCTTTCGACAAAGCATCATACAAAATCATTTAGTTAAAATTTTTTTTCAGCAATTCATTGCTTTTACAAAATTAATCCATTTACAATGTTTCAGAATCTACTTTACAAACATTGAGTAATTTTAAGTCTTTGCAGAATTACAATTTTTAAGCAAAAACATTTTTCTTTCAAGATAAGTGTTTATCGCCCACTTGGCGTAAAACTCAACCTCGCTTGAGGTAAAATCGACCCTGCAACTTGCAGTACACTCGAAAATTAACTAAACTTTGGAATAAGAAATACTACTTATCTTGTTGTGGTCAGCCATCCTTTTCTTGGCCCAATCCTTGAAAGTTGGGTAAGTTGAAGCTTGGGCCAGTTTCCTTGACTTTGGTTGTTGACCATTTTCCGCTTGTTGCTCATTCCTCTTCCTTTTGGAATTCCCTCTTTCCATTCTGGGGTACTTGCGCTGGGGAGGAAGGTGATCTGCTGGGCGTTTGCTCGGCTAAGCCCTTCGCTCCTGGTTCCTGCTGCATTCGGAACGTTGATCCTCCACCTGCAACCGAGGCTGCTTGCTTCTCAGGCACCTCTCCGATGTTTCCGCAGTTCTCTTGGCTACTTTAGGCTTTCCTTGCCCATTCTGTTTTGATTTTTTATTACCTGCGCCTGCATCGTCAGTCTTTCTTTTGAATCCACATTTTTGGTTCTTATTTCTTCTACTTTGTTGAGGGGGAGCTCTCTTTTTCTGTCTTTTCGATGCCATTGATTCTGGTTCCTGCTGTTTTCGCTGAGGTACATCTTCTATGCGAATAGATTGCCTCGGATCCTGGAAAAAATCTTTAAATATTTGCATTTTATTACGATTATAAAAGGGCTTAATCTGGTCAACATTCTCAGTATTTCTTTGTCCATCATTTCTTTTTAATATAACAACTGCCTGTGTAACTTTCTCAATGATGTAAGGGCCTTCAAAACGCGGAAAAAATTTCCCCACCTTTTCTTCTGGGGCATTTGACAAGTTATGCTTGATTTTCAGTACTTCATCTCCCACATTGTACTTGACCCCTCTTCTGTTTTGTTCATAATATAATTTTTGTTTTCTCTGGGTCATTTCTATATTACCTGTCGCTTCTCGTATCAAATTTTTAATGTCACTCATTTTAAATTCTTCTGCCCTTTCCTGGACAAAGAAAAGTTTTTTTTATGTAGTATCGTGTTTGGCGGTTCTAAGGGCAAATGCAAATTCATTTATATGGCTATCCCAGGTAGAGTGGTCATTTTTAACGTAACTTCGAATGATTTTTATTACATTTCTATTAACCGGTTCCGCTATGTTTGACTGCGGACGATACGGGACCATCTTTAGGTGATGAATGCCCAGTTTTGCACACATTTCCTCAAAAATATTACTAACAAACTGGGGACCATTATCGGAAATAACTTTTAGAGGCGCCCCATATTTTAAAATATACTTATTTAGAATTGAATCTACTACAATTTTTGCAGACGCGCGTTTTAACGGAATCAACTCTAACCATTTGCTGAAATGGTCCACTATAACTAAAAGATATTGGCTTTTGTTAACTTTACTTCTAGGATAAGGTCTCAATAAATCGATGCCTATTATTTGATTTGGGAATTCTGATTTAATACTATTTAGGAACCCGGCCGGGCGGAAATTAACATAATTATTTAATTGACATGTTGGGCACGACTGGACATACGTCCTAGCAAACTTTTGCAGTTCTGGAAAGAAAACTGCCTCGCGAACTCTTTGGACAGTTTTTCTTATGCCCAAATGGCCCGAAATGGCACAATAGTGCAACTCCTCTAATACATTCAATCTAATGCTAGCTGGGATAACAGATCTGAACTCGTGGTTCTCGTTAGTCGTTTTCGTATAAAATAACAGTCCGTCAATTATTTCGTAATTTGCGGCCCTATTTCTTATCGGCACAATATCCGGATGACTGAAATTCTCAGGGTCGGCCAAATAATTATATATAGTTTTTAACTTCGGATCTTTTCCGAGTTCGGCTATTACTGTTTCACGAGAATCTAATACTTTGGATGTCAGCATGGCTAAACTGTATTTCCATTTTTATCTAAGTTAATTCTGCTTAAAGCATCTGCCACAACATTTTCTTTTCCCGGCGTATGTTTAATTATTAGGTTATATTTCTGTAATCTGAGAGCGCACCTTATTAATCTGGGTGATAAATTTTTCCCAGAATAGAGTCTAGTTACCGCCGCGTGGTCGGTATATACAGTTACTGGAGAACTTCTAAAGAAAACACGAAATTTATGTACTGCTGATAACACTGCGAGAGTTTCTCTTTCCGTTGCCGAATAGTTTCTCTGGGTTTCATTTAATGCTCGACTGAAAAAGGCCACGGGTTGCCCATTTTGAGAAAGCACTGCCCCAATCGCAAAATCCGAAGCGTCCGCTGAAATCTCTAATACTTTATCCCCCTCCGGAAATTTTAAGACGGGAGCTTGAGACAATGTGTCTTTCAATTTTTGAAACGCCAAGTTGGCTTCTGCTGACCACGAAAACCTAGTTTTCTTTCTTTTCAACTTTAGCAGCGGCTCAGCTATTTTGGCAAAGTCTTTAATGAAGGACCGATAGTATGAACACATACCAAGAAACGACGATAACTTCTTCGCTGTTTTAGGAACAGGATAATTTTAATAGCTATTACTTTTGACTGATTCGTTTCGATTCCATTTTGGGAAATTGTAAATCCTAAATTGCGTAACTCTTTTGCGGCAAATTTACATTTGGACGTATTTATCTTCATTTAACAACGAAAACACTTTTCCTAAATCTTGCAAGTGTTGTTCTAGATTACTACTTGTAATTAAAATATCGTCTAAATATATGAACGTGCTTTTACCAAGGACCGGTCTTAAGACGATGTTCAAACATCTTTGGAAAGTTGTAGGCGCGCGGGATAAACCAAAAGGCATTCTAAGAAATGCGTACGTGCCAGACTTAGTTATGAAGGCGGTTTTGGGGACGTCTTCGGGTTTTACCCCAATCTGAAAATAGCCACTCGTAAGATCTAATGTGGTCATGTATTTTGTAGAAGAAATATTTCGAATTATCTCTTCGATTATCGGTAGAGGATATACGGGATATTTTTGACGGAATTTAACTTGCGATAATCTATAGCAAAACGCCACCGCTTCGGGTGCGTAATCGGATAATCATTATTTTTCTTGCATAGAACCACTGGGCTAGCATAACTGCTAGAAATTGGCGTGATGATTTTATTCTTTAACATCTCTTTAATATGATATTCAATTATTTCTTCTTTGACTTTATCGTAGCGATAGGGCTTTTGCCTAACTGGCTGAGCATCCCCCGTTTCAATATTATGATTTACGACCTGCGTGAAACCCTTTACATCGCTAATAAATTCGAAAAGTCACTTACCAGGCCCTGGAGTTTTTCTTTTTCTTCTGCCGGTAAGTGCTTTAAGTCTAACTGCGGGGGCTTGTCATTCTTTATTGCTATTGGTTTCATACTTAGCGTTAACTCTCCCAATTCGAAATCTACTTTCGCTTCTGCCAATCTAAAAAAATCCACACCGAGAATAATACATGTTTGCAGGTTTCGCACAATATAAAATAAAATTTTTACCTGCTCGTCGTTGATGCGCACGAACAACGGTACTTTGCCTAAACAGCTACACTTCTCTCCTTGGGCCGCTATGACATCCGTGTCTCTTGCACTAAAAATTCTGTAACGGTGAAAGTGCTTCTTGAAAAATCTTTTTGATATAAAGCTGCTTTGGGCTCCTGTATCCAAGAGAGCCGTCGCCGGTATGTTGTTAATTAAAGCTTCAATCTTCGGTAAACTCAAATTTTTCACGACCACGGTGTTTAAATTAATCAAGGAAGGGTTTTGCGCTGCTTCGGACTTCTTCACCTTCCTCGAAGAAATCCATCTTAGTTTAAATTCTTCTTATTCTGGTTGCCCTCGGCATCTTTGCTTGTTCTTTTATTGAATTCCCTTCGTTCGCCGCTCGATTTAGGAGACACATCTTTCTTCGGCCATTGCTTCGCCTTATTCCCGTAATCTTGATTTTGCTTCTGCTGGGGTCTTCGCGAACTTCACTGACTTCTTCGTTCAAATTGGCGACGTCGCTCGTTGTCTGCTGTTCTTCGGCTTTCAAATTGTACTGCGAGCTCAAATAATCTGTCTAACGTCGTTGGGTTTCTTAGCTCGATGAAATCTTGAACTTGGGGCAGTAGCCTAGAAAGTATAATTTGAATAACTTCAGGATCCGGGCGACTTCCATACAAAAGCTTGAAAACTTGAATTTTTCTCAAAATAAAATTTGACAAATCTTCTATTTTTTCTTGATAGCGGCTAAAAAGTTCCGCTTCCAGTCTGGCTCGATCTCGTACTGCAGGAAATGCTTTCACCAAGGAAGTTTTCAAATTTTCATACGTATATGTGGGGCTTCCTGGTTCCCCCAAGAGATTCTTTCCAATGCACTTGAACCAACTTAGCGCTTGGCCCTTCGAAGCGCTGGTAGCAAGAGCGACTTTCTGAAATTCGTGAACTGAATATAGCATGAAGTGGGAGTCTAGCTTTTCCAGGAAATTAATTACGGCTGTCTTGCCGTCAAAACTTGCCCCTGTCTTCATGGCTGCCCGCATGGTTTTTACGATGTAGCCAAATCCTTCTAGGCCAGGAGGTGCTATGTCAGGATTCTGGACAGGTACCTCAGGTTCGTTTTCTTGTCTTTCAGGCCATCCTCTTATTTTTCTTCGGGCGCCAGTGTCAGGACTGAGTGTCCTGTGCATATTCTTGGCAAACATCTTTGTGAAACTCCTTAAAGTCCTTAAGTCCTGATCTGGAACAGGGAGCTGAATGCAGCTATGTTCTGGTGTAGGATACTGTGCTTGAATTGGAGAATAACTGCACTTAAAAAGGGATTTAAAATCCTCTTTCATTAAATAAATATTATTTACAACCACTTCCCAACTCGGGAGGGATATAGAAAGTAAAGACCACACTTGGGTCTAAAATGAACAATCAGCTAAATTTAAACTAAAACTAAATAGAAATTAAATTAATCTTTGCTCCAGAGCTATACGCGGAGTTGGCCTCTAACTAATGGTGCGTAGCAAGAATTACTAATACTAGCGCACTTGGATTTATTTCAATAAGCAATTACGTAGCAAGCACTATAGCTTAGAATTTAACTGCTAGCTGGTCAGACGAACGTCGAATAGAATGACCGCGATCTGAGACTAAAAGCTCTCTCACCCTGAGAGGTTTCTACCTCTGGTTTAAATATAACTTCGCTCTACTTCAAATTAGCATAAGCTGAAAACGCGCGCTTCTTCTGACGGGAAGTTGAAACATGAGAAGAGATAGAAAGATTTAAATTAAAATAAAACTTTGTTAGTTTAACTAAAACCTTACAAAGTGTTGTGCTGTACTACGTACGTGTGAATATATCCACATCATTATAATGTTAATACGTCCAACAACCCACCTTATGATGAAATCTTACAGTTTCATTTTTGCAGAATAGTTAGTACATTATGTTTTGAATTTATTTGGAAATTGAAGTGGGAAAAATTAAATGCCATCTTTAGAGAAAGAGAAACAACGAAAGTGAGATAACTGCAATTCTGATCCAACAAGTGAAAGAAAAAACAAACACAGAATATACAGTTGTGGACCATGGAACTGGAATAATTGTCTCTTTCATTTAACTGTTCATGAACATTTTACTTATCGTAATATGAAGGGATACGAATATGTACTATTTTATCTGATTTTGAATGATTTCTGTGTGTTTCGTAAGGTATATTTTATCTTAATTTGACAGTTTAAAGTTTTTCTTTTCATTCGGGATCAAATTAGGTTCCGACTTATTATTTTAAGTGCGTTCCAAACCCCAATAAAGACAGACTGGCCACTCATTCTCCCCGTCGTGGCATTTCTCTCACTAGGCACTTCGTTCCAGTGTCCTGCTTCTAATGAAGAGAAGGCTCATGCTCGCATTTGAGTAAAGTGGGAAGTCACTGCCGCATATAAATTTCGAGATTATTAAAATCTAAACTTTAGGAACCCAACAAAAATTAAATGTACTTTGGAACTGAACTCTCCAATTTATAGTGACTAGGAAAGGTTTTCTTTTAATTAAATTTTGATGCACTGAATTGTTAATTGCCTTATTAAACCAAAAAATATAAGGGATCTTGGCTTTCAGAAAAATGATCTTGAACCCAAGCTTTATGTAATTCTAATTAGGTAAAATGTTTAATTTTTAGTTAATCTTATTTTAAAGATTTCGAATCTGATTACTTCAATAATGCTTTAAATGTCTTTCTTTCTCTCTATCTCTGTCTCTATGCATATACACAAAGTAACACCTACAGCGTAAGCATTAGCAACTATCCATGTTTTTAATGTTCTACTTGCTGTTTATTTGTCAAGCTTACTGCGCAGCCACACTCCTATTTCCGGATGGTGCCGCAACAGAAAAAGGCTTTCTGTGTGCTTCGTTTTGGGGTTTCCAGATCTGTGATTTCAAGGCAAAGTGAGTTTCGTGCACGTTTTCTGTGCGGTGTCCCGTGAGAAAGGGCACGGCTCATTTTTCTTCGAACAAGAAACTGTGATCTGTGACTCAGATATGTTGGAAACGTGGTTGTTACCGTGACTAAACACCAATTATGATGATTACATTTTTTAACTGGACGGTGTTTCACTCAATTTCAAGGAATGTACAAGAGCTTCTTAAGCGTGTTGTTCACCAAAGCTGGATTGGAATTACTGCAACAACAGACAACAACCTTCTCCCCTGGTCATACCGTTTGTCGGATTTAACCCCATGATACTTCTTTCTTTTGGGGTTTCATAAAGACCAAGTTTATATACCGGCAATGCCCGTGTCTCTTGAAGAAGCTTGTGGTTGGATAAAGCATACACTGCAGACCGGCACAGCGGATATGCTGCACTGAGTGTGGGAAGAATTTTACAACGGCGTAGATGTGTGTCTTGTGACCAAAGGTGCACATATTGAAAGATTGTAATTAATGCATCGAAAACACGGTCAGTTGTCGATATGCTTATGCTATAAGATTTGCTCATATAAAGTAATACCTCGAATACTATACTATATAATATTTTTATATATATATATACTGACTTATTTAAATTATTAATGCTTAAGGGTTTGTCTAACTGTATCTTTACTGCTAAATTAAAATCTCTTAAGAGGGCACTTGAATTTCAAAAGAAAAAATAATGAAATGAAAAATTCTCTTTTAAGTTTGAAACATAAGCAAAACAGAATATTAACAGAACGAAATTTAAAGAATGCTTTAAAAAATTAAGGTATATGTGTTTTTAATTTAATTTTTGTTTTCGCCTTCTTACTTTCGTTTCCACCTTTATATAATTTTGCCTTCTATGGGTAACAGTTTTACTTCTTTGGTATTCCATATTATTTCTTTTAATGCTTTAAAATGTGTTCACAATGTTTCTAAATTTAGATTTATTGTTTATCATCAAGTATTTATTTAGCACTTCAGTTATTTCAGTTGTAATTTTTGTTAATAATAAATATGCATTTTTAAGACACGTCGGAGCAGGTCATAAATGAATAATGTTTTAAAACTTCTTTCAATTTTCTTTAAAAATTTCTTTAATTTTCGTGTAAATATAGTTTCATCTGTTTACTTTTGTTTTAAATTTGGAAAGAGAATTTTTTTATTTGATTATTTTTCTTTGGCAATGCATCCAAAAACGTGGATCGTCGGTGATTCTTTCAGAGGCTCCCTGACAATGATCAAGCAATTATCAGTCTTTATTTAATTTTTAATTTAATTTTTTTTGCATTAATTTCTTATATTTCATGTTTAGTTTTCTAGTTTTTGCTTCAAAGTGTCTGTAATTTGAGCTTTCCTGTTAGATAGTTTTCTAGTTTTGCTTGATATGTATTCTGCATATTTTATCACATTTATATATGTATACATATACACGTATGAGTGTGTGTGAGAGTGTTTATATATATATAGATAGATATATAGATATATTTGAATTTGGGAAATTAAAATGAAAAGAGAAGGATTTGTAAGAACCATGATCCTCTACCCTCTTCTTATTTTCACGAACTTTGCAAAATTATTTTAAAAAAAACATTTGGAATAGAAAAGGTAAAAATATAAAAAATATTAGATTCTAAACCATAGAGACCGATGGATATATATAAGGACAGACAGAGATACATAGAGACGGAGTTACACATGGGTACAGACAAACACACATCGGATACAAATGAAGATAAAGAGTAGTTTCAACCAAGAGATCTAGTGTGTCACTTGAATGGAAATATGCTCATTGATTATGAGGAAAAAAATAAAATTAAGCCCACAATGAAGTTTGGTAATCTTCTTTGGTATCATAAATTGTTACCAAACTTTAGATAGAACTAGCAGCGAAATATCGCTAAGTCTAAAAAAACAATTAAGCCTTGAGAAGGGTGTATAGACCCTTTATTTTAATCTTTTCAGGAGCAGTGCATAAAAGAATTTAAACGGTGGTGAAATTTTACATGAACTGTTGCTTATGGACCCTGGGACCCCATAACTGAGGCTTAAAAATAACTAGAGTGAAATCCTAAAATTTGAGAGCCGGTATATATTTTATACCACTGTTCCTGTAACACAGTTTTCTCCGCGTAGCTGCCAATTGTTATTTTTTTAATCTATTTTTGCATACTTTTGATGTGAATATATAAATGGGCTGCTGAATGTAGTTATTTAAGTTTGGAGTCAAAACTTCTAAAATTTTTGTAGAAATTTAAAGCTTTAGAAATAAAATTTACGATTTTAGGCACTTTGATGATATCACCAGTTGAACATACGTATTTCAAATATGTGAAAGCTCTTGAAAGGAATTTAAATTCAATATTATTATTTTATTAAAACATTTAACAAACATAACACTGCATGCTTAAACTTTATCACGCTGTAACTAAACTTGCATAATGTTACAAAGGATGAAACTCAGTTGAAAATGAAAATTTCTTTTTTTTTGAAGATATTATATTTTCTGCTTTAGATAATATGTGAAAAGAACATGCTTCATGTTAGATATCTAGAACCCCCCCCCCCGCGCACTTTCGACTTTCGATTTCGGCCCTTTTTGTAAATGTAGGTTGTAATACTTCATTTTGTTCAGGAAGAAAAATCGTTAAACGATTTTGTATCTGATACACCTCGAAGCCCTTTCTTCGTTTTCAGCCTATAGCTCCCTAAGCACCCCTTTTTAATTTTTCCATAAATAAGGTATTAATATATAGTTTTGCTCAGGGAGAATAACTTGTAAGATATTTCTCCCGCCTTCTTCGCATGCCTTCGTGGTGTAGTGGTCAGCACGCTCGACGCGTAACCGAGAGGTCAGTTGTTCGATTGCCGGCGAAGGCGTTGCTCATTTTTTCATTCTCCTGCTTCTAAAAACCTAATGACTCTAAAAACGTTTTTTGTATTATTTCTAAAGCATGAGAAGGGCCTGGCTCTTCGGTATCCTCAGCCCAACTTTGTTTCTTGGCTAGGTCTGAGTCATAGGAGAGATACTTCCCTTCTTTATATTTTGGTGAAAATACTTCATCAGAAGTATAATATACGGCAAGATCAGATCCATCAAAAGGAAGCTCTTCAACCAGAATAAGTGCTTCTTCGACAGAAAGTCCTCTTTTAGATATTTTCTTATAACCATTCACCGTTCTACAAAACTCAACTATTGTCTTTTCTTTTTGGTCCAAAGATAAATATTTTGTGTCTGAAACTGACCTTGGAAATATTTCTCCTCCCTTTCACCAACTATGAAGACCTATTTCGGAAACCGTCTATATGTATCTTTATCAAGGAGAAAAATTCGTTTGTGTTTCCTATGCTTATATTTGAAAATTGCGAAAGATGCCATTCTTTAAAAGCATACTTTCAAATAAGCAGTAGATCCATTCCAATGTCAGTGAAAGCGAATCTGAAGTGCATTCCTATTTACCCTGTTTGTAAGTGAGCTTCTTTTTGTGTAATCTTATGTCAGTCCCGCCGTGGAGATAACATGTCCAAATTAACCATCAGTCACCTCTTTTTAACCCTTTACAAATGTGTGACATTTTGGTGCAAGACGAGAATTTTGAAATTCACGAGTTTGTCTCGGGGTAAAGGGTGAAGTGGTTAAATCAAAATTTTAGCTAAACAGACACGAATGAGAAACTCAACAATAAGAAAAAATTGATACATTTTATTAATGCCTAGCACAGTCGCAGTAAACTTCCCATTTCTCCATGAACTTAAAATTTAATGATAAAGAACTATATCATACTACATCATAAACAATTCTAGTGCAAATAAACACTTTCACTCTGCAGTGTAGAGAAGAAGCCCGGTACTGCCATCTATTCGCGGGCTCCCTTCAGTATGGGCTTTGGTATAATTTATGTATTAGTCTTAAAATCGCGTAAACAATCTATTTTTAATTATTAATTTTGATCAAAATGCAGTAAACATGTAAGATTCAGCATGTGTATGTCAAATATTTGCAGATTTTCAATTTTCCTTTCTAATACAATTTATGAATAATCTCCAAATATGAGACCTTTGACTGAGATACATTAATTTTATAATTGTAAATTATAGAACTATTATGTGGTAGAGCTGCCATTTAAAGTCATAATAAAACATTAGAAACTCAAGATTACGGCTTTTAGTGTAAAAGAGTTAGCATTTTTAGGAGGTTTAACAATTATGAAATGTTTTGGTATACTTTACATACTAATGTCTTTTAAAGTACCACGGTTGGTACACCCGGTGCTTACAAGCTCGGCCAACACTTATGGCGGAATAACTTAAAATAACACTTATTTCAAATGTAAAATTAAATTTAAATTAGCTAGTAACCAAAAGCAACACAGATCAGTTAAACTCTAAGTTGGCTTACAGTCTAGTCGGCGTGGAATTTCAGTATCGGGGATTATAATGCAAGGCAGAAGACTACAAATCGTGTGTGAGCTAGAAGCCTCGTAACATGACCTCGAGAGGCAGAACACTCTCTGTCTTACAATCTAGAAACTTATCCTAAGTACACGAGAACTAATTTGCCTTCTGGCTAGGAAACGGAATGAAGAAGTGATAGTAAAGGTCTAATCACAAAATAGTCGTTTAATTAACATAAATTAACTCCAAAAATTAAAATCATTTTGCCCTAAAACTAACCGAACAGAAAGTGGTGAGATCTAGGAAACGTAAAAGGACAAAGTAGCAGAAAGATGATAGAAAGCTAACATGTGCGACATTAAAAAACAAAACAGAGCCAAATAAAATTCAAATTCAAAATAAAAAAAATCTGATGTTTACACCACATGACTTCCTTGTAGGGAACATTAAATTATACGCAATTTTCTTGATTTTCATTTAAACATACACTTCAGGTTCACTTAACAGCGTTACATCTTATTCATTTTATAACTCAGAGTGAGCAAAAATTATAGCATCTCAAGAATTACCACAAGTTCTATTCAAATACTATAATAAATCCAAAACGATGTATAAAAGAAATAAACAAATAAAAAAAGAAACAGGTTTTCACAGACGATTTAGCGCCGCTTGCCTAATGCGCATGCGCTGCTAATTAATTCAGTTCTCACTTCGCGGTAAGGCAAAAATACATAAAAATTCAAAATATTTTCGCTAAAAATTAAAAGATATATAAAAACATAAAACAACAAGTGCAGTTAAAACAGTTAAAAAAACAGTTTTTACAATTAAAATTACAATTTGTACGCAAAAACCAGCTAATAACTTAAATGATAATTCAAGCTTAAATTTTCTAGATTGGCAATAAATCCACTATTCTGCTAAGCTTCAAATGTAAACAAATATGGCCACTATCATAACCAAAAATTAGGCTTAGCCGCACTTAAAAAACTTTTAAATTGTTGATAATTCCACAATTATTGCATGCAACTTAACTAAGGGCATAAAAATCTTAACCGAAAGATAAGAACAACATTATTCAATCATTTTTAAAGCAAAAGATACCCAATTTACAAACTTATAAGAATAAAGAAACTGAGGTCACTGAGCCAAGTAACAGAGTGGATATATATTTACATATATCTATATGCTTTTGGTGCGGCCGATTGTAACCAAAATGCGAGGTGCACATCTGCATGTTATAGCAGCCTTATATACAAAATTTAAATGTTCTGAGGCTACTCGTTTTTGAGTTATGCGAGATACATACATACGTACGTACGTAAGCACAGACGCCACGAAAAAATCTCTTCAGAATCCACTTCAAATCAGTTTTATAATTATTTGGGAGGGGAAGAGTGCTTTATTCCGTCCTTACGTACGGATGTTACTCAAAAACACCATTAATTTGCATTCGATAGCGGTCAAAATAGATATTTTCGTTGAAATATGGTGCTTGAAATTTTCGGCGATTACAGTGCTTCCATTTTACTTTGTATAAGGAAGTAAAAAACATGGTTTTGTTTGTCAGCCCACGGAAGCAAGGTTTTAATTTTGCTTTTTGGTGATCTAGCTGATACTTTTCATTGCAGGGCAGATGTTCATTATCAAGACAAAATAGCAGCTTTTGTTGTGTCAAACAATATTCACTTTATTAATATAAGACAAGAATAGATAATTTGCATTCCAATTTGATCCAAAACAATAACTGTAGTAATGAGGAGGGTTATAGTAATCTCTGCCTCAGCTGAGATTCGAGACTGAAACTTCTATTTGCCAATAGAAGGGGTTTCTTATCAAGGATCATATACTCAACCTTTTTCCTGAAGGAGTGAGTCTTGCTTAAATGCATGGATATAAAAGTAAATTTTAAACCAAAATACTGATGGTTAAATTTAAAGAACAATACTAATGAAAAGTACTTAGTAATATGATCTATATTGTTAGAGAAAAAAATCTTATTAGTACGAAACTAACCAGAATTTTTAAATGACTTAAACTTCATTTCTAATCAGAAATCGATTGAGAAACCTGAATATTCGTAATTTTCTCTTAACTCTCTGCTTGCTAATTAATTGTTTGCATCTATGAGAATTCTTGTTTTTAGTCTGACTTAAATGAGAGTTAATATTTCAGAAAGGTCTTCATGAAAGTCATTAATTCAGGGGTCAGTAATCCTTATATCTATTGTCTAATTAAATAAAAACAAACTTAAATCTTGCTTGAAATTTTAGAAGAACTTAAGAAAGGTAGCATGGGTAGACCTTTTTTATCATTGTAATATTCAGAAGCAAATTATTCCATATTGTACATAGCTTTTCAAGGTTTTACAAAGCAGCCAATTTTGATCTCATTTCTCCGTATTGTTTACGAGTTTAATTCAATCACTGGGTTTAGATAAAGAGTTTCATATTCCAGTTGAACGTATTTTCGTTATTTAGAGTATAGTATTCCAGTTGAACGTAACTCTTTCGTTAGCTCTAAAGATAGTACACATTGTTCCTCGCTCTCGAATAGACAATATAGAGTTATAAAAGTAAGATCAATAAAGCACTTTGAAGATTAATGTTTCTAAATTGGAGCAAGCTTAAATGAACTAAATATGTATTATAACTTCAAATATAAACGTAATTATAAACGTAATTAATTGCACATTTTGCATATTGTTCCTTGGCAGTAACGCTTTCGAAACAGAACTGTTACTTAAAAGGGGACTGTGTTCAGAGCAAAGTATTAAAAGACATTAAGCAAGGATAAATAACTTTCAGATTAGAAACAAAAATTACCCCTTTTTTTAATTAAGTTTATGAAATTGATATATAAAGTGAAGATTATTGAGACTTGCTAGTCCTTAGAATTCCTTTCAAGACCTTAAATATTTTTTAATATTTGGTTTTATATTTTAACTAGAAAAGATATGTCAAAAACAAAGCTTGGACTACATATGATTTATATCTGACTAGAACTAAAATAAGTTATTTCACTATTTCTAACATTAACTAGAACCATTAATAAAATTTATATTCTATTATCATTAACATAATTTACTCACTGATACGCTTTAATTATGTTTAAAGTTTTTAAAATCTTTTATACTTAGTCAACAATTTTTCGAAACATTTCTGGATAAGGAGATGTATGACGTTGGTTTTGCCTTAATTGTAAGATTCAGTTATTCATTTGGTGCTAGATATGTGAACATTATTTCGTTGCTTTTATCTTAATTACCGTTGCTCAACCTGCATTTAATTACGATGATATACGGATACAATTTAACTAAGTAGCATACCCATGTCTACATACTTAATGATTCTTATTAATGTCTGCATACTTAATGAATTTAGCTTTCATTTGTAGTGGTAGAACGAATGGAAAGTTTACATCGCTAAATTTAGCCACGTATATTTCGATAAATCGACTACCATTAAAATTAATCGTGCAAATACATTCTTCCTTCCCATAATGGGATTTTAGGCGCTGGTTATTTAGCTAAATTAACTCAAGTTCCTTTTTTAATTTGTATGTAAAAAGATATCATTAATAAGAATACTAACTTTACCTTTCAAAAAAAATAATCTTCACAGCATTATTTGTGTTACAAATGTTAAAACAAACAAGAGTAGTGGAACATCATCCAGTATGGCATGAAAATCTGAACTAATTTAAATTTGAATTAAAAGCAAATAGAATGCCTTCAAATTTAGATGTATATTCTGTATTTCCCGCTACTGTTTTGGAATTGCAGAAGTAACTGAAATAAGCTGTTCAATTTCATGATTCAATGTGGATGATATTAATTTTGGAGTCTAGATTTTAAATAATGTTGGATTGTTTGCATTCTTTATACTCTACTATTACGTGTCATGTGAAAGTATTTAAGTACTTAGTCAATTACTCGTTTTATATCCTACTTCCTTTAAGGTATTTGACTTCTTTTTATTTTCTTTTACTCTTTCATAATACATTTACCGTTCCCAATTTGGAATTTAAAAATTATTTCTGACCCAAAAGAAATCTTTTTTATATAATTTCAGTTAGGTTGTCAGGACTGAGTGTTCGGTTCATATTCTTGGCAAACATCTTCGTGAAAGTAACTAAGTCCTATGTCCTGATCTTGAACAGGGAGCTGAATGCAGCTATGTTCTGTGGTAGAATACTGTGAATAAGTGGTAGAAGAACTAAGGAAGAGGGATTTAAAATCCTCTTTCACAGCCACTTCCCAACTCGGGAGGGATACAGAAAATAAAGACCGCACTTGGGTCTAAAATGAACAATCAAATTAATTTAAACTAAAACTAATTTAAAAATTAAGTAGTCGTTGCTCACAGAGCTATGAACGCGAGGTTGGCCTCTAAACTAAATGGTGCGTAGCAAGATTTAACTATTACTGACGCACTTAGAATGACTTCAATAAGTAATCACGTAACAGCGCTACGGCTTAGAATTTAAATACTAGCTAATCAGGCGAACGTCGAATAGAGTAACCGTGGTCTGAGACTAAAAGCTCTCTCACACTGAAAGGTTTCTGCCTTTCATTTAAATATAACTTGGCTACACTTCAAATTAGCATAAAGCTGAAACGCGCCCTTATTCTAACGGGAAGTTGAAATGAGAACAGATAGAAAAGGAAAAATTAAAATAAAACTTTGTTAGTTTAACTAAAACCTTACAAGGTCTGCGTATACATTCTGCATATACATTTGATAAGCATAGCTATTTATTTTATATATTTCTTCCTCTAACCCAAGACTTAATTGTTTCACAAATATTTCTTGTTGGTCAAGACAAAATTAGTCATAGTCCAAAATGAAACTATCTTGATACGCATACCGCTGACTAAATTTAGCTCTATAATACGATTTCATTTCATTTCTTCTCATTGAAGGAAACCAATTCTAATTTTAAATTTGGAAAACACCAATGATTATTGGTACATGATTATTTGTTTGCTTACTAGCATATTTTAAGCTCACAATTTCCACAGTCAAAACAGAGGATAAGCTCATAATTTTGATTTGTAGTTTTTGAGTAAAATAATGGATTACCAATGAGCTCGTAGTTCTCGTCTCTATTTCGTATTGCCGTAATGTATGCGTGTTCAAAATGATCAGGATTCTCTGGGTAAAAATAAATATTTTTTAATTCGGGATCTCTTTTCATTTCTTCTATAACTGTCTTGCGCGAGTCAAATATTTTCGCCGTCAGCATAGCGCAATTTACTCTGTTGCCTTCGTCATCCAACTATACAGGGTTATTCAAAAAGAAAGAGCAAATTTCAAACATATATTTCTTCCAAACTACAAAAGATAGAAACATGATTCTAACGTTAATAGATAGAGAAAAGTGTACAATTTATTATTAGTACGGGTAAAAGTTCCAATCATGGCCGCATTGGCGCACTGGCGCTGTTGTTTTTTCTGGTATTATTTGTCGGTTGGTAGTCTCTAGTGAAATGGCGGCGACACCACAGCAGAAGTCTTTTTGTTCTGTACAATTGGCAAAACTAGAGTCCATTGTTGCAGTTCAGCGAGCATGTTGCGGTCAATTTAACCAATTTAACAATTTAATAAACAACCACCGCGTCATAAGCAAATTTACGAGTGGCATTAAAAATTCGTAGAAGATGACTGCATCTGCAAACGGAAAAGCACGGGACGTCCACGCACATCGAACGAGAATGTCGAGCGTATTCGTACACTTTACGAAAGGAGCCCAAAGAAATCCACATTGCAAGCAAGCGAAGAACTTAAAATTCCTCAACCAACGGTATGGCGAGTTCTAAAACATCGTCATGAGCCACCGTTTTGACATTTGTCGTGTAACACACGGTGCTCATATTGAATGCATACCATAATTGTAAACTTTTCTTTATCCATTAACGTTAGAATCATGTTTCTATCTTTTGTAGTTTGCAAGAAATAAATGTTTGAAATCTGCTCTTTCTTTTTGAATAATCCTGCATTCTTAAAAGCGTATCGGCCCCCAAATTTTCCTTCCCTTGAGTGCGTTTGATAGTTGAGTTAAACTTTTGAAGTTTAAGTGCCTACCGAATCAATTTTGGCGACAAATTCTTTCCTGAATATTAACGCCCTACGGCCTCATATTCTGAATAATCTGTAATTGGCGACTCCCGAAAATAAACTCGTAATTTTTGTTCTGCTAACAGAACTGCGAGCATTTTTCGCTCCGTAGCAATGTAGTTTCTGCGTGGGATTAAGCGTCTTACTAAAATATGCCACTAGTTGGCCGTTTTGCATGAGAAAAGCTCCTACTGTATGATTTAAAGCATCTGCCGATATTTCTCATTGAACTGTGGAAATTTTAACACGGGCGCTTGTATTAGGGCCTGCTTTAATGTTTCAAACGCCGTATTTGCCTCGGTTGAGTAATTAAATCGAATTTTCTTTCTCTTTAATTGTAATAATGGTTCAGCTATTTGAGAGAAGTCTTTGATGAAAGTTCTATAATGTAAACACATGCCTATGAATGAAGATAGTATCTTTGGAGTATTTGGCGGAGGCTAGTTTTTAATCGCAATTATTTTTAAATTTTCTGTCTCGACACATTTAGCGGATAATTTGTATCCTAAGTAAGAAGCAGTGAACTTACCTTTGGCGCCATTTATTTTTAGTCCGGCTTCATTTAGGAGAGAAAATATTTCACGTAAATCCTTAATATGCTGGTTAATTGATTCGCTCGCGACTATTATATCATCTAAGTAAATGAAAGTGTTTTTTCTGATTACTGGTCGCAGGATAATGTCCATTGCACGCTGGAAAGTGACAGGCGCCCCGCGTTATACAAAGAGCATTCTTAAAAAAGGGTAGACTCCGGACTTTGTAATGAAAGCTGTTGTAGGGACGTCTTCGGGCTTCACGCCAATTTGAAAATATCCGGATGTTAGATCCAGTGTTGTCATGGATTTTGTAGATTTAATTTTTCGGATGATTTCTTCAATTATCGGCAAGGGACAGACAGGGTACTTGGTTATATTACTTAGTTTTCTATAAACAATGGCGAATCGCCATGTTTTTATGATTGGTGGGTAGGAAATCGTTTTTTCTTTCTACATAACACCAGAAGGATAGCATAAGGACTGGAAATTGGAGTTATAATTTTATTTTTCAACATCTCGGCAATATGTTCCTCAATTATCGTTTTCTTAGTTTCGTCATATCTGTAAGATTTCGTTCTCACTGGGACCGCAGTTTCTGTATCAGTCTCATCGCTAACGATGTGTATATAACCTGGACTATCATAAAAAAGATTTGAAAATTGATCTATCAAGGCTTTTATTTTCTGTTTTTCTTTCGGCTCCAAGTGTTCATTGGCTGACTCCGGTGGCTGAATTCTTCTTTTTTCTACTTTATTCACCCGCAACTGTAAATAGAGTTGTGAAAATTAAGAAGAGTCCCTGCTGTTTTCAAGAAGTCTATCCCTAAGATTACGGCGGCTTGCAGATTTCGCATTATAAAGAAATCAATGAGAATTTCGTCTTTTTACTTGCACATGCAATAGTATTTTACCGATACATGTCTACAATACCGATACAATAGTAGTTTATCGATACCGCTTGTCTTTTGCGGCAAAAACTTTCGCCCTGCTTATTTTTAAAAATTTGTGGTTGCGGAAGTATTTCCGAAAGAAAGTTCCGAAAACAAAACTGCACTGGGCTCCAGTATCGATGAGTGTTTCTGTAGGGATAGTGTTTAATAAACCGCAACTTCAAATTTCTTACTATCACAGTATTTACTTGAATTTTCGAGGACTTTTCTTTATTCCGGTGTGACTGTACTTTCTTGTCCCCCTGCTTTTTGCTTTGCTCTCCTTGGCACCCGTTACTGGCGGTTTCGCCTTTTTTCAGCTTCAGAACTTGCTTCTTCGAGCCAAACTGCGGTTTTCTTTGAGGTCTTGGCCTAAGACTTCGCTCGTTTGATCTCTTACCGGTTTTTTCAAGCGAATAGCAGGGTACGGTGAACAAATGGAACAAATGAAACAAATTTATGTTGCAACAAAAATTTTCTCTGATTCATAAATGTAGAATATGATACGTAAATAAAATTCTACAGTTTATTTTTGAAACAACAATCAAGATTTGTACACATAATTTAGAAGTACTCTGTGTGATAAAACGAAAGTATTCAATTTTATAATTCTCTTGATGTGCTAATTGATTTATACTGCATACACAGGCAAAAGCCCACAATCACACACTACTGGAAAAAATGGTTGTGCTAATTCATGTTATCAAAATCAAATTTTGATTTTCCAACTAATACTCGAATAAAAAAGCATTCCTAAATTAATTAATTTACATCTTACACGCAAAAATGGAAGGAGACAAAATACGTTGTAGCTGTTTTATTTTATAGCCATTACATTCAGAAAGAAACGTAATTATTCATATTCCACAGGTTTAAGAGCAGCATAGTATTTCACAGAAAAATATATGACTGAAACTGCCATTTGTCTAGCATGAAATTTTCGCGGTCACTCGCTGAATGGATACACCTACCTTCTTTCTTATATCTGAGGAGTGGACATGTGCACATTTATAAAGTACTTATGAAATAAACTACTTATGGCATAATTTTATAAATATATTACATATTTATAAACCACTTATGAAAGACATTTCAAAATCAAACATTGATAACAAACATTTTAAAATCCAAGCATTCTTTTTCTGTCGCACGAAGCTTTGTAGATTTTCAGTCGTGCGTAATAGAAATACAAGTTGATTTGCCTTAGAAATAGGCAACAGGCAGTCTTCATACAATTCATCATAATAAATTACTTACCCGTATTTTTTTTTCTTTAGCCGAGAATAGAGCCTTTGGGTTCTCTGTCTTTGGACGAATTACCTGCCGATTTAGCTTCGAAATCACCTTTTTCTTTTCCTTTATTTCTTCGCATTCCTAAGGAACCGGGTCTCTTGCATTCCTAGAGAATCAGGCTTCCCATGTCCCCATGTTCCATCCAAATGTGCTTCAATACTTTAAAGGGAACTGATGTGCGTGGTTTAAGTTATTTTTATTTTAAAAAATGGCATTTTTTCATTTTATTTTTATTTTAAAAATTGGCATTTTTTCATTTTATAAAATTTCGATTAAAAATAGACATAAAATTGCGTATTGAAGTAAATCTAATATCTAACAAAATTACGGAATTATCTGAGTGATTGGTGTGAGTAAGCAAATGGCTATCCTAAGAGGTTTCTGACTATAGATTAACCATTAGTATTTCTTCTGAAAAGACAGTATAATTTTAACCATTTATTTCTCTTTTAAGAAGGAAATAAATGATATAAAATATATGGAATTTATGATAAAAGCAAGCTATGGTTATCTACCATGAAAACGATGATTTCATGTGGGACGTTCTAAACGAAGTTGACTCAAATTTACCTTACACATAAGAAAAACCTTGCAGCCATATCCTGACTCTAGAAAATGAAATGAAATTATAATACTGTGAACACTGGTAATTTCTTACAAAATGTCTATTGATAGCCAAGCCATGTTGATTTTGATTTCTTCCCATATTTTTTAAACTAGAATAGAAAAAAAAACAGATTAATGAAGTCAACGAAATATCCCATTACTACTGTTTTGTTACTCCTATTATAGACAGTATAGAAAGAATTACATACTAGAAATCAAATGCATTTTCCAACTGAAACTTCTTCAATCAAGATTTACCATTACAAAATAGTTTTTAGTTTGCACATGGACATTTTAAATGCTCTTTATTTCATATTATAAGCAAATAATTTGGAACTCCGTAATTTTAAAAGTTGATTTCAGTAACGTGTACTTGGATTGAGTTGAACTAGTATAAAAAATTTCCTGAATTTTACAGGAATATTGTACACATTTCTGTAAGACTCAAACTTTTCTGATGCAGGTCTGCTAGCTTAAGGTTGAGTTTTGCCTAATTTTGAGAAGTTTTGTGCAAATTTAAATAAACACGAAAAGATCTATTTCAGATTATTACTTAATTTCAAGATTTTATTTATACACTGCTGATAAAATTATTTATTAAATTTAAGAAAAATGAAAAAAATGTGAAGATGATCTGAAAAATTAACAAATAAATAATAGCGTACATTACTGTATTTATTTATTCGAAAATGTTGTTGTGGTGTTGAACACAGCACCTTTTTAATTCCCCACCTTTTTAATTATTTTGTAAAAAAAACTGTATTAACAAAAAGGAAAGCAATTTAAAAGCATCTAAGTTATAATAAATTACAGTTTGTCCCAATTAAACATCGAAAATCACCTACTCGTTTAAAGAATTTAGGAAATAATGCAATTTTTGCCGAAAATTTGATAGTAAATTCAGAAATTTTGTATATAAATGTTATAAGATATTTCTCCCGCCTTCTTAGAATTCCTTCGTGGCGCAGTGGCCAGCCAGCTCGGGGCGTATTCGAGAGGTCCGCGGTTAGATTCCTGGCGAGGGCATTGCTCATTTTTCATGTCTCCTGCTTGGAAATAACTTAATGTCTCTACAGTGGCGTTCCAACTAAAAAGGTGGTGAATGATGATTCTCCACCACCAATAATTGTTGTGGACAATAATTCGTCACCACTAGGATTTGGCGATTGGTTTCGCTAATCGCCTGTCGCCCTTTAAAAGGGGAAGTTTATAAAGTATTTTCCCCGCCTTCTTAGCATGCTTTCGTGGTGTGATGATCAGCACATTCAGTACGTATTCGAGAGGTCCACGATTCGAGTCCCGGCGAGGGCACTGTTCATTTTTCCTCTCTCCTGCTTCAAAATGCCTAATGTCTGTGCAGTGTAATTACCGGCATTAAACGACTAATTGCGCTGCAAAATATTGCAATGAACCTTCAGATTAGCATTTCTTACGCGGTTTTGTTGTATATTATGATAAATAACAGCTAAAGCAATTTTTTAATTTGGTGCTGAAATGGTCTATCATACTGAAGCTGCAGGAGAAGACTTTTCTTTTGCATCTTTCTGTCCTCCTACAGTGACCAGGCATGTATCCTTGCCACAGTTCAAGAGCTTCTTCAGCCTGACGAATAATCGGAAAGGTAGATATTATTTGATTCTGGCATCGACTCTGAAGTAGAGATCAGAGCACACAAGAGTTTTGCAAGGTCTTAATTGAGTAACTCTAGCAAGACATGGACAGTGGCCACTAGCTGCATATCAGAATCACTAATAAAAGTGCAATATAATTGTCATGAGTGTTTTCAGCAGTATCAGCCCGAATGAGGTTAGTTGCATTGATACAAACCATTTGTGTCGTTTTCATGAAGTACGTTTGTAGGGTTTCCCTTATTTTGCATTACAAATTATTTTAAGTTTGATACCCTTCCCGAACTTCACAACTTCCCCTCGCATTTCCTCGCCGTGATGTAAATTTAAAGTTAAGTGAAGAAAGTATTCAAACGGGTGAATCTCTGAGTTTATTGAGAGCGTGTTTTCGCTAGCCAGCGCACTTTTCGTTGCTGTCCCGCTGTTACGCTAGTACGCCCCTTGGCCATTTCAAATAATCGTCACACCTGTTAGGTTTGTGAGTCAACCTAAATTAGCCGTAACTTAACGTGCTAACCCAGCACTATTATATGTAGACTTGAATTGATTTATGTTAGAACGTTTAAATTCCACCGCAAGTGGTCGGTGTTATTGTAAAGCACGAAGTACGTGTCTTTCTGTTCTGAGTTGAAATAATAAAGGGTTATTTTCACCCTTCTTCTGTGCTGGTATTTAATTCCCGCCTGTGCGAGAATTCGCCAGGCTCTTTGCAGCATCTATTTTAGTTTATGTGGAATAGAAGAGAGACATCTTACAAGTTTGTACTCTCCGGAGCCCTTGGTATGGCTTTTTAATAAAAGCACTTTATAAGCTTAAATATTTTATCTTCTGATAAGCAGTGGCAACCTCACGTGTTCAGAGTGTACCTGAGATTCAGAATACCGCCAGGAAGCTGACAAAATCTCAACTGGGAAAAGAAATGAACTTGCGATGTACATTTGCTCAAAGGTAAGTTTTATGCACTGGGGAAGACGTTGCATATTTGCCTTCCGAGAATTCATAAATGTTTGATCGGTAAGAAACGAACCTTGAAACCTTTTATCATACCTATTGTTGCTGAAGATGGATATTATTTCTTTATATAATTGATAATGTGTATCTTTATGAAACACATTTGATCACAGAGGTATTAGAAGATAAGGATAGAATAGCACAGGACTGGCCTCTGTACTCCTCGGATGCAAATTCGAGTAAACAAGCTCAGAACGCGATGGTTAGAAGAACTGCTATTAATCATACATCTCTGCAGAATACTATTGAGCTAGAAAGTGTTTTTAAAAGAAGTTGACAAGGTACCAAAAGAAGCCGCAGGTAATCTTATTTATAAACAACTCACGAGTGTGCTATTCTTATTATAATTCATAATGATCAAAGAACATCCTATTACAGATTTGTTTTTATTAATGTGTTATATTATCCTCATTTTAGCTTATCTCTAGCAGGTCATTCATTAGTTATACATAATGTTAACTTAAATGAGCAGTTTTTAAGGCAATCGTTTTTCTTTTCGTTATATTTTATATCAAAATTCACAAGAAGAGAGCTCGAAATAGTAGATTTTATTATTTCTGTTGCGTAAACTACTTTGTTATGCCAGATTTCTATCAATAAAAAAAGAGAAATTATAGAAGACAGATGTATTTAATATAATTTCCTTCTAATTAAATCCTTTTGTCGTACCTAAGTATTCTTATTCCTACACGAAGAGGTATTTTTTTCACTGCTGAGATCATATCTCCATGACGGAATTGTTTTTCATAATTTGGAGAAAGTACTTCTTTATTAGATTCCATGATATTGTTTTAGTTTCACATTAAGCAACATTCCTTTTCCTAAACTCTTTCATTAAAAATTAACCTTCCTACCCTCAAAAACAGAAAGGCATTATTTGTCATAGAAGAACTATTTCTCCTCTGACGTCATTTACTTTTGTGATTTTCCTCTGTTTAGCATCTG
>KK120144.1:611897-630947 GCA_000611955.2 Stegodyphus mimosarum | reverse complement strand
CATGCTCCTAATCTTTGAAAAGGTTTTCTCATCAAATCATTCTCAACAAAGGTTTCAATACTGTCAAAAGCAGATTTCATTTTCATAGACTTCGATTTTGCTTCTAGGGAAATGGTTCAGAATTACAATACAGGAATACACAAAATCGATATCGATCTGCAAGTAGATTTGGACGACTTAGTATCGAGAAGTGTTTTTCGAGAATTTTAACATTTTTCTGAAAAACCTATTTGTCTAGAATTTCTAAGAGGAAAAACATGGAAATCGATACAGGCCATAGTATACTTTTGAAATAAATTGAGAGTTCTATACATAAACTGCATAGCTGCGTTTTTGTTCCCTAATTTCATTTATAACATCACTTACTAAAAACACTAATTCATATCACAATTCTAGAACACGTATTTCTAAAATTAGTCAAAAAGCAGCCTTAACTTGAAGCAGATTTTCAATGAAACTGTACCGATTTTGCTTCTAAAGAACAAGGATTTGTCCTTAATCGCCTACGAAATCCACAGAGTTTTATTTAATATCCTCGCAGACCTAATGATGCCTTTTTTTGCCTATTTTTAAATTTTAAACTGGCAGTTCTCTCCCAGTTTCATTCACATTTATTTCTGTTTCAATAATGTTTATAATCTAAATCTGAATTTTCAGTTCCCCTTCTCAACATTTAGATTGTGTATGCTATTAAATTTAACCTTTACACATCAAACGTATGGATAGTTGTTCATTTACTTTCTAAGGATATTTCATTGGTACAGATTCCTCAGTGTTGTTTCTACAATTACAATTAATTTCTAAAATCTTAGTAAGTATTTATAAGTAGAAACTTATTTGAATCAAGACTTCTTTCATTATTATTAATACTTTGGTGTAGATTATTTAACCACAGCAAACCAAACGAGAATCATCTGTCTAACGAACAAAACTGCTTTCATGAAGTATTTTCTAATGAAAACTCTCTCGTATTCATACTACAGAAAGCGAAACACACAAAATCCCTCACCCAAACCATTTAGCCGGTGATCGTAGAACTATCAGTGTTTCATAGTCGTAACTATTCAGAAATTCTTCTCTCTGTTATTATTCTTCTCTCTGCATTTAAAGCTTATGCTTTTCTTAGTATGGGCTTTTTTATGTTTCGGAAAAAATAAATTGTGAAAAATCATTCCACTTCCAATTCTTTCTGTTCTGTATATCAAAAATGGTCAGAACATAAAAATATATGATGGTCATAACATAAAGAAAAACAAGAACACCAGGTAGCTGTTGCTTTTGGCTTAGAAATATAAATGCGCAAAAATATTAAGAGCAAACTCTGTTAGAAGGCTTCTAGCATTAATTAGAAAATGAACGGAAGTCTTCGATTTTAGAATCCCCAAAATTCCATATTGTTCAGTAAGTGGGCCATACGGCTCACTTCTGCAACAATTTAAAATGCATATTTATCTTGAATTAAAAGATTAAATATTTAATTAGTGTTCTAATAAATTTACAACATAATACAGGCTGCTTTATGAAAATCAAAGCTAAAATGGGCCACGTGGCCCATTATTAGCGCACCAAGGATAGTTTACTAGGAAACAATCAGATTTAGCCTTTTTGATATAATTATTGTATTTTATTAGAAGATAATGGATGATGAAAGAGAATAAAAATTATCTTGAAGAAGAATTGAAAAAAGCTATTGTTCAAGTTAAAGTAATAGTATTCTTTCAGTACGCAAGTAAAAACTATTTCCGGAAGAGTTATTAAGAAGAAATGAAAGGAGAAAACTAACTTCACAAAGATCCATCCATTTTATTTTCAACATATTAAGAAAGTAGCATAGCTCCATGAATAAAAATTACAATAAATTCTGGATTTCCTGTTTCAAAGAAAATGTCAAATATTTTGCATCAAATTAATGTTAAATTACCTTTTCAGAAAAAGTTCTTCAGCGAAAATGGTTTGAGACATTTTAACAAGCCATTAATATGAGAAAAAAGACAGATGAAAATGTAACTATAACAAGGTAAACACTGTGCCAAAAAGTATAAATAATTGATTTTCTGATGCAGGTAGTTACTTAAGATACAAAAGCCATAAAGGTGCTTCACGTAATCCATGGAGGGCTTTCAGTTGCGATCACAAAGCTTTTCATTTAAATCCCAAGCCAGGGGAAGAAGATTAAAAATTGCATAATAAGATAAAAGTTGATGCAAATTTTAAGTTGATTGTTTTTAACAACTAATGCAGCTGGCAAACTTGTGCCGTCAGTGGTGGTCTATAGTTAAGCAAGCTTAAAATTCTGCAGATCTAGTTTAGTAAACTTAGATTATTAAAAGTGTTCTGCTCTTTTTATATGAAGAGTCAAATCAGCCTGCTCAGCAGGAGCGTAGCGACAATAGTGCTGAATTTGTTGAGGTGATTCTTAGTGTTTAAGAAAAACCAGTTTAACCTGTGGGAGATGAAGTACACGCAAAGCAAATGGTGCTGTTATTGCTGGACCATTTAAAAATTTAAATTTTCTTTAAAAGAACTCTTTTTTGGCCAGAGACAAAACGTGACAAATTAGTAGATTAAAGAAAGAATGAGAAGCTTCTTTGAGTTGTTACTTTCTCTCAAATGTCTTAATATTGCAACAAGACGTGAGATGGGAAAAATACTAAAGTTGCAGAAAACAAAGTAGAAAAAACTGAAAAGAATGAAGAAAATCAGGAAAGAAAACAAAAAAGCGTATGAGAAATCAACTATAAGACCTCCGTCCAAGTTTTCTATCGCCCTTTCATTTGAAGCGTCTACCTCTGAAAGGAATCGTTTCATTTAGTGCTGAAATTCATGAGGCACAGAGAGGTTAGAGGAATTTGATTTGATGAAAGGAAAATTTCCACTTGCTTCAGTCGTACAGAAACGAAATTCGCAAACACACACCGTGTAGTTCAAGATACGAAAGACAGTATAATATGTGTTCAAGATCTGAAATCAGTAAAAAATAATAACATCGCTTCATATAATTATTTCAAAAATTACTGTAGTGGTACCACAAGCACTACTCGGAACGAAAATCCGCAAACTAATGCACACTCCGGAAAAAAAATGAGACAGATCTATATCTCCCGTTCTACTGGGCCGATTGACGAAATTCAACTTGCGTTTTCTATCTCTCGAAAACGCCATTTAAGATATGTGTAAGGTTTTTATAAAGTATTGTTCTAAAATAGGTATTTTGACACAAAATCAGACTTTTTCCTGAAATGGATATGCCAAATCTTTTGGGCAGTGTACATGTTTGTGAAAAGCTGGTCTTAAAAAATAGTTAATAAGCAGACATTAAACTCACGCAGTTTTCATTATCAGTAATAAAATGAATTCGGATAATAATAATGGTAATCAAACTCCATAAAAGCGATAAATGAGCTTTTATATTAGAGAGATATGAGTTATCATTCTGTTCATTCTATCTGATAGAGGTCAGGCATTTATTAAGATTTCTATTTTAGAAAAAAAGGTAGAACTCCAGGGCCACGCCATTTAAAGATGGTGATTCAGAAACCACAGTCTAATATACTAGCTGAAAAGAAAAATCGCAACGTTGCACGATTAATAAAAACTTATGCCCAGCCCTTTCTCAGGAACTGGGAGGTACATAACTGGGATTTTTTGTTGTTCCAAGTTTCTGGACACCTGCAAGTGAATGCATTCCCGGTGAATAATAAAAAATAGGCACTTCATTTCGACTCTATCTCTTCTGAGATCGTAGCACATGTTGTTATCACTGCACAGCACTTCCTTTTATCACCTCATCTGAAACTGTAGTTCAAATCTGCCTTCATTCGTGCGATTTTAATGAAGCAAAACAGATTAAAACTAAATTCGTTACAAAATTCATCTACAGGTTTATAAAACGAATATTAAAAGAATGAATTTCTAAATTACGAAATTGAGTAATCAAGTTGCATTGTCGAAAGCATAAGTCATTATCTTTATCAGTGTATTAAATCTACCCTGTGCTTACTCGTGATATAAAATTGCAGATGAATTTTGTGTAAAGAATTATTTAATCTGTTATTTCCGTAAAATTATATGATAAATTATTTTTCTCCCTTTATTTCATTTTCAAAAGCTTATTTTACAGAAACGTTTTTTATTTATTTATATAGTTTTTTAAGAAACAGATTACAGCTGAGTAATCAATAGCTAAAAAGGCAACGAAAAATCCTTTCATGCTTTTAGTACTAACAGTGATATCGGCGAATGGAATGATTATAGAAAGTTGTTCAGTATGATTAATATCTGGGGGGTGCAGTCTACTATAAGTGCTTCTTGTTAGTAATATCTCGATTGAGTAAATGTGAACGAAATTTCAGTTTTTAGTTTTAGAACTGTAAGTTCTTTAATTTATTTTAAATATTTTTTCAAGTAACAGAAACCATTATTGACCACTTTAACATATTTCTGCATGACCGGATCAACTTTTCCCATCAACTGAACAAATAAAAATGTTTCATTTATCACGTATATACATACTATGTTACCGGCAAAGTCTGAAATCCGGCATAGTATAGAATGCCTAAAACTAGCCTGCAATGTATGAAACAATTCATATTTCACACATTTCCTAGGCATTCTATAGAATGCTAAATGAGAAACCGGCAAAGTATGAAATACATCTCAGTATCTCTCTCAAAGTATGAAATTCGTAATAGAAAGCGTCCAAACAATGGAAAAAAGTCAAAGTAATCAAATTTTGTAAGAAAAAAGCGCCTGTTTTAAGAAGCATGGATGAGATTATATTCCACAGTGGATTAAACCAACAGGATGAAGACATGCTTACCGAAGAGATTTCCGTTCCTGATACCTGTTGTGTTTGTTTAAAGGAAATAAGTGACGCACTTGTATGTAAAAAGTGTCATAAAATTTCATACTCTCTGTGGCCATGCTAGTAAAGATAATGAAATGGATATTTTGTGCCACCCACTGCTTCTTTCGGAACTACTGTGGGTGTGCCCATTCCTGACGTCGACAAGAGAAGGGGGGGGGTGATTCGCACAATATATTGGCAGTTGTAATGAGTGTGACAGAGGATGGTTTCTACCAACTTGGAAATTCTGAAGGAATTTTAAAACAAGTATATGCGAGATCACAATTCATTTTATGCCCTAAGAACTTGCTTAGAATTGAAGACATTCTTGACCACGAAATACCTCTCAGGTCAGTTGCAGTTGTTCAGTCCTGTGGAAGCGGCCAAGAATTCGTTAAACGTATGTATAAAACAAAGTGCCAACATGTAAAATGTCTTTTCATGAAAAATATAGTGAAATGTAATTCTAAATGTCATTCAAGCCTACCATGTTGCAACAAGTAGGCTGATTTTAATTTCCTATTTTTTATATGAAAATGTTATTTCCCTTAATAAGAAAGGCATAACTTTTGTTTTGTACAACTTACATCTTTCTTTACGTATTTTGAATATTTTTTTAATGGCACTGCCATTATGTTTTCAGGATAACATTTGTATTTTTGAGGAGGGTACGTCATTTATATAAAAGCCTTATCAGAAACTTTTTCATACTTTGCCTGAATAACATTTGTCATTCTATACAATGCCTAGGTAACATACAATGCCTAGGGAAAGTATGTAATAATTCTTATATTTCATACTTTGCGTCCGGCATTACATACAATGCCTAGGCATTCTATAGAATGCCGGAGTTCCATACTTTGCCGGTAACATATATAACTTATCCAATGTTCCCTAAAAGCCGTATTATTTTCAAATAAATACAGAGTTATACATTATTCTAAGAAGCCTGTTATTTTCATTCTTTCTTTAGATAATATTAATTGCCCCTGCTTTTTAAGTATTGATTCAGTTTGAATGTTGTTGCAGTTTCAGTCCAGTGCGTAGAATCTTTTGTGCGAGGCACTATTTTCGTGTGTTTTTTAAGCTCCATTTATTCCAATTATTATATCTACAAAGTACAAAATTAGAAATCGATTTACTGTCAAATTATGGAAAAAGAAATAAAAAGGTACTAACACTTTGATATTAGGCAAAAGACCGAGAAGTGATAAAAGAAGTGGAACAGAATAAACCAATCAACAACATGAGATTATTTTGCCAATAAAAGTTTTTTTTTAAATAGTGACTCCTTGAAAAATACCGCTGATTTTCATCTTTAGGAAAATGATTTAGATGAATTTATGAGATTCGCTATTGGTAGCAGGATCTATAATATTATTGTTGCGTAATTTTGGCTAGACAAGATCCATTAAAACTGTGATGATCTGTGAACCTACATCTGATCTACTGAGACTGTTAGCTGCGTCAAAATTATTAGATGCATGTACGTTAATTCTGTAAAAAAATAAGGTTCATAAGCCTTTTATTTTTTATTTAACCTATTACGACAAAGGAGGGGAGAATTAGCTGTCTAAGGAAAGGGATTTCTTCGGGGAGTACTTAATATGAAAAGTGGTTTTTGTTTATGCTATGAACGGAAAAAAACCACTAAAATGCCCATGCAATTATGCCATTCGTTAGAATAATGATCAGGTATAGATTTACCACCTTGATAGAAAGTTTCTTTCCTTCTCTTTTTCTCAATAACTAAGCAGAAAAAATGGGTATTATTATAGCACATATAGAAGCAATATTGAATTCAGTCTTATTATCAGAATTATTCTGTGATGTTTCTGTGAAGTGTTTGTCATTTCTTACACTGTTCCGATCATTTTTCTTTCTCAAGTTTCCTTTCGTAAATCTCGAATCCAGAACGAACTTTCTGATTTTTATCATTACTTTTCGATATTAGAAATACTTACGAAAGACTAAAAGAAGAATATTCTCTTAAATATAAAGAAAAAGGTTGTTAAAAATATTTCTATTTCACAGCAATATTTAGGTGCACGGTACAAATGAAATAATCAAATTGCTGAACTTATTGAAACATAGCAAAACTGGATACTTAACGAACTTTTGAAGTTGTATGAAATAGGAAAGAATCCTCTGATATTATTGTTACGGATTTTGTATTTATTTAGCTACTTATTTAGAACTGTAATTAAAATTGTTTTATTTTCTAGTGCAACGCAACGCGTGACGAATTTGAAGAGAAAGCTACAAGTAAAGAAAAGTAAAAATACAAGAGCGCGTGGATTTAATATTTAAATAGATTTTACTAGAATGTTCTCGTGAATAATTAAAAAGCTTGTGGGGTGTTACTTATTTAATTCCAAAGTTCAGACTTAGAACCCCACGAACACTAACAAGCGAATAATCGCTTAAGTGTGTGAATAAACACGTTAGACGTAAGAAGGGTTAACTACCCTTTAATTTTCAGAATAAATACAATCAACACTTACTTGGAGTATACACAAAGCCTTTACTTGGTCTTGAACTTAAATAACTATGCATTTAAACTAAATTAAGCTTAACTAAAACTATCTGAAAGGTATAACCGAAGCTATCAGAAATCTAAGTAGTTGACCCCTAAATATTAATTTAATCGGCGAAGCCAAGCAAGGGCAAGTATGGCCGAGCGTAGTAGCTTAGAGGGAACGTAGCGAAAAGGCGTGAACTAGTCAGAAAATCGGACTGTCTCGGTAGAAGTCGGTGAAGCATCGACTTAAATGGTACTCTTACTCATTTGCATTGACTGCGTTTCGGAAATTACATAGTGGCAGGAAATTGTAAGCTGAAATTAGAATAAGATAGGAAAGAGACAAAACTTAAAATAAATGTTAATAAACTTAGGATAAACCTTACAAGCTTGTAAAAGCCGAATTAAAACACCTCAGCTCAGTCGCCATTGTTTTAAGCGAACTGTATGTTTACTTAGCGCTGTTACTGACTGTAACGAATTCGCTGTGAGATTGGATTAACTTTCTCTGTTTTGAATTCAGTTCTGTTTAACGCTTGAGATATTGTGATATTGTACGAATATGAAATATTTCAGCATTTTGTTTTATTTTTTGCGAAAAGAATAAATTTTATTAACTTTTTATCGACTTGTGCATTTAATCCATTACGAACCCGTACGCACGCAATACTTTTTGGTGTCAAGAGTGGGGTTTCGCTTCGACTTTAGTATGAGTTCGGCAGCTTTCTGAGCAGGGTCGTTCAGACAATGCGTCGGCTTTTCCAGCTGAGGATCCTTTCTGATGATGGCTAGTTATGTCCCCTGATGCTGGCAACAGTTTGTTGTCTTTGATGTCCAAGGAAAAATTGCATTTCCTTAAAAAGTCTAATCCGAGTATGCAAGGATCTGTAATATCTGCCACATATGCCGTGTGATGGTAGGCGGTACTTCCAAAGGTGATGTTCACGTTTAACTTTCCCTCTACGTCGACTTTCTCGCCGGACGCAGTCTGGAGGGTAATACAGGATGGCGTCCAAATGAGTTTATCTTTAAGTTGTTGAGCTAAATCTTTCCGAATGATGGTAACATTAGCTCCTGTGTCAATGATGATATTGCAACAATCTCCATCGATATGCCCATTAATGGTCAGCCTTTACATACCCAGTCGGACGGTATGGTAGAGATGTTCAATCGAACCCTCCTTAACAACCTCTCATTAGCGGTTTCCAGAAACCAACAGGACAGGGACAAGAAGTTACCACTGTTTTTACTGGCTTACCGCAGTGCTGTCTACGAGACAACCAGCTATTCCCTATCTCAGATACTCTTCGGTCGTGACCTTCGGCTGCTATGTGATCTTTTGTTTGGTCGCCCTCCGGATGGGCCTTCATCGCCTGAGGAATACGTTCAAGATCTCCAGGCCCGGTTTGAAGTGATGCAGAATTTTGTACGAGAGCGAGTCAACTTGGCGACGGAGAAGATGAAGACCCGATACGATACCAGAGCTACTGGGCATCGATTCAACGAAGGAGGCAAGGTGTGGTTGTGGAATCCGACTCGACGAAAAGGACAATGTCCGAAACTACAGTCACCTTGGGATGGTCCGTACACAGACCTAAACATGCTGAACGACGTCGTGGTTCGGATCCGTGTCATCGAACTCTAAGCCGAAAGTTGTTCATTACGAGAGGTTAGCTCCTTACTATGGCCATAGTACGTAATGTATATAATTGTAAATAGCATAAGACCATGGTCATTTTTGTATTTAGTATTTGATAGTATTTGATTTGTATTTATTGATTTGTATTTAGTATTTGATTTGTATTTAGCATTTGATTTGTACTTAGTTACCTGGTAGTATTTGATTTGTTTTTAATATTTGATAGCATTTGATTTGTATTTAGTATTTGATAGTATTTGATTTGCTGAAAGTTACTTATCGCAATTACTGTTTATTTGGTTATTGTAATGTAATGTTTATTTTTGCATTGATGCCTTAGTTGTAAGTTTGACTTTCGGTCCAGGGATTGTACTGCCTGATACGTGCAGTCCTAGAGAAGAGGGCAATGTTACGAATTTTGCATCTATTTAGCTATTTATTTAGAATTGCAATTAAAATTGTTTGATTGTCCTGTGCAACGCAGCGCGTGACGAATTTGAAGAGAAAACTGCGTCGGAAAAGTAAAAATGCAAGAGCCGTGTATTTAACATTTAACAAATAAATATGTCGCAATTGCTGTTGCCATCCAGAAAAATCGAAAAGCATAGATTTTACCAAAATGTTCTCGTGAATAATTAAAAAGCTTATAAAAGCCGAATTAAAAGACTTCAGCTCAGTTGCTGTTGTTTTAAGCGAACTGCATGTTTACTTAGCGCTGTTATTGATTCTAGCGAATTCGCTGTGATTAAGATTGGATTAACTTTGAATTGATTTCTATTTAACATTTGAGATATTGTGCTATTGTACGAATATCTCTGAGGAAATATTTCAACATTTTGCTTTATTTCTTGTGAAAAGAATAAATTTTATTAACTTTTTATCGATTTGTGCATTCAATCCATTACGAACCCGTACGCACGCAACGTTATATATTACTAATGTTTAGCGCAATAGCAAGTTTTAGCTCCATTGCTTTTTATAAAAGCATTTACGTAGCGTTCAGTTAGAACTCGTCGAATTTGATCTTCGCGAACTGTTTTCAGAGAGTGTATATAAATTAAATGATTTTATTACACCCTTTGTAATAAAACTTACGGAAGTTGCATGTAGTGAAGAATGAATTAAAGCTATCTATCTGTACTTTCTTTAAAAATGCCACCAAAAATGTCAGTAAGGGTATAAAGAAGGAAATCCGTAGTTAGGATTAAAATAAGAATCAAACTAAATCAAGAAAAGTAGTAAAGTGGTTTAAAAAATGTTTGTTGATGTTCTCTATAAATGTTGGTTGTCTGTCGCTGCGCTCTTTTGCATTTGGCACAATGGGCGGTCGTCTGACTTCGTCCCGCCCGCCAAAACTAATACTTACTGGTCCAAGACTTTTAACCTTTCTACCCATTTAAAGTTACTCATGTAAGTCTATAAGTCTTATAACTTTGAATAAACTGCTTCAAAGTTTCGAAAGCTACATAGAAAAAAATCCTAAATTGTTTTGGAGCAAAATCTTTGGCTAAATTTTGTTGTTCGTAACTTTTAATTTTTTGACTCTGTTATCTTTTGCTGTGTTTTAGTTTAAAATTAGATGTCATTATTCGTAATATGGTGACTGATCTGATTTCTTCAATTTGATTTCATATCCGAAGTTAGGAACCTTAATGAAACGTTTCTTTACTCAACTAATGTAATTGCAATTCTTTACTAGTTCTTGTTCCTCATTACTTTTTTTTTCAGAGGTAAACCTTTAGCTTCTCGTTTTCCGATGCATGTAAGATCTAGCTACAGAATTTTCACTAAAGTTTTTATATTTTCAGTGTATAATCAGTGAGTGGATTCTTTTTCTTTTGAATTTTACTAAAGGAGTGTACTAAACAACTCTCGGATTATGAAACGGCTTTCATTAATTCCAGTTCCAGTCACTTAGTGAGTTACATACTACTGCTTATAAATATAGCCCAGTTTTATGAGTTTAAATCTTTATCCTATATTTTATCAGTTGAAAAAAATAAGCATCTGAAAAAATAATCCCTATTCATCGTACTATAATATTTGTTTACTTGTCAGGAATGTGGATAATCAATTTGGAGATTTTGCATTACGCATTCTTTCATTACATGCGTGAAAGAAATTGGCTTTAAACTCTCACAGCTCTTATGCTGTTTCGCAAAATTGCCATCAAATCCCTGGATCACTGTAATCAACTAGCAAGGAAATGGTTACTCACGACTGAAGGGACAAGACGACGCTGCAGATGCAGTGCCAACACAGCTCCCGGAAATAGGATCCTCCCTCTTGTTATACTCCGCCATAAAGATTGAATGAGGTCAGGTATTGCCATCATTATTTTCCTTACACCTCCTCTTCAAGATCCTGCATTTGCCAACTGTAATTTATCGATTGAAGGTCATGCTCCTTGACTGATTTTGGTCTTCGTAAATTAAACTTGTATTCTTGCCATCTTGACTTTTTTACTTAGTACCCAAAGATATCAACAATCATCATTAATCAAATATCATTAATTGTTTAGTTAATTAAAGACTAGTAATAGAAAAAACGAAATTTTCAGTGAAAACATAGGCCGCGTTTCAGCTTTTTACATTACTAAATCAAATATTTCATTGCCATGTTTAAAGATGAAATCAATATTGAGAATTTGCTGACTTCGTCTCCTTTTTTTTCATTCCCTCTCCTCAAATATTTTATCTTCAATATCGTAAAAAATAAAATGCATCAATTAGTTGCTTTTATTTCCACTTGTGTCTAGAATTTTAATATATATTTTTTCTATACATATAATTTGGGAAAAAATATGCAAAGATGTATTGTTTTGAAATAACGTATCGCTATTGAAAAAACAATTCATTGGAAAACGTGCTCAAAACAAGAAATATTTACTTTATTATGTGATAGTACATAATCAAATAGGATAAATGCAGAAGAATAAAGAGCATAATGATTCACAGAAAGCTGCTTGAAAATGTGTGAAGATTTTGAATAATGGTGCGAGATGTTAGATTATTTTGTGATACAGTATTAATATTTGTAAAAATTCTACTTCATATTAAGAGGTTTTATTGAACAGCACGTATGCAAACACATCTGCGTCTAATGAGGAAGAAAAATTTAGTAGTCCTCCTTTTGTCTTTCCTTAATTTGTTTATGTTTTTCTTAAGTAAACGGCTATATTTTTAATACAATTTGTCTCTGTCGAAAAATACACATTTTAAAAGTTGGAGTAACTTAATTTATTTCTGTATGCATTCCTTTTAATATGCTTCATAAAATTATGAATGAATATACTATTCCATTTTTGTCCCATGACTCATTGTATGATTAAGGGTCAGATACTCATTATCTGATAGGGTCCTAATTATGCAAGATCAATTCAAAGTCATTTAGCCTTTATTAAACTGAGAATGGAGTTATTGCTCCGTGACAAAGTTCTGTGAAGATTTAAATAAAGGTTTTTATTGAACTTGAAGTTAAACAGCAGCACAACTTATGCATAAAATCCAATCTCTGCCAGATGTGAGTAGTAAAATAACATAATGTTGAATTTACAAATTAAAAGTATTGCAGCCGAAGACTACACAAATTTAGCCTAAAATAGCTCAACTTTAATGGCGCATTTTAACTTCGGCTAACCGGAATGTTTTCGGCTAATGCTGGAACATTAACAGGCAGAACTGTGCAGTAGTAAGTAAAGCTGGAAGAGTTTTGTCGCTAAAACACTCAAAACACCCACATTAAACACTCTTTAACTCATTTGCATCCTTGTTGTGACTAATTATCGTTGACAATATCTCAGGAGCAACTGTAAAGAACATAAATTTTAATGAACCAGAAAACATGAAAAGTGTTCAATGCACTCCCCGGGATTTAAACTCCAGACCTCCCGATTGCCAGCTGAATCTGCTTCCAGTTACAACACGAAGACACGCAGTAAGAAGGAGGACAAAAATGCTTTACAAATGACTGTGTTAATACAAGATTTTGGAGTAAATTGTGCATATAGAAACTGCTATCAGTACACAATGTTCAACATTGTAACTTTAGATTTCCCTACTGGGATGATATATAATTTTGTTTGGTTCACCACCGTGGTCGGAAGCCATCTTAGCGGCGCACTCACTCACTCACTTCACAGATGATTTTTTAATGAGATTCGTAACTACGGTACGTAAAGCACGAGAAATGGCATTAAAAATACGCATAACGTAACTTAAACATTTCTTTGAAAACTGATGGCATTCTAAGGCTGAATTTTGCTTATTTGAAAATACAGGATTCTTAGAAAGGCAATAAGTGAAACCTATATTTATAAAGGTCCTTCTCTATCACAAACATTTTTCTTAAGTCCTTCAGCGAATTTTCATTGAAATCAAAATTAAAACAAACTAACTCAAGTTCCCAACAGCATGTCACAATCACTTGCTGGACATAATTAAGAAAAATCAAATAAGAATTTAATCTCTCATCTACAGCGATGTGTTCTTACATCAAAATTAAATACTAAAACGTAATGAAAATTAAATTAACAAATTCAACATTTACTTAAGAGGACAGAGATACGGAATACTAGTTAAAACTTAACAGTGAAATTTCCAAGTCAGAGTGCATTTAGAAATAACGCGATTATTCAGTATCTTGATAGAAGGTAAACCTGGGAAAAGGAAGTCAAAAAATCGACAGTTCATGTTATCCAATACCTTCAAGTTGTATTTAATTTCCTTGTTATTTTGCATTCTCTGAGCTTTCTTGTGGGCACTAAGGGTGGGGCTCAGAAGCAATCGAAAAGTTCCAGTTTGAATCAAACCCTGCAAGCATAAAATAAATTTTGCATTTTATTCACGTTTTTAAATCATGTCCAATCCCCTAAACAGGAAAGATGAGCATATCCGAATATTATCTATTTTAGTAAGTAATGCTATTAGATGGAAAATGTAAATATAATTAGGACGTGATTTGATCAATCATCTTCTCATACGGATTGAGTAATGGAATTTATACTTTCGATTACGGTCACGCAAATTTCATGTAAGGCTAGGTTTATATAAAAAGAACTTACTAGAATATTTAAAGAACTTACTAGAAAGATACTAGAATTTATAGTATATATAGAAATTATCTCCTATTAATCTTTTCAGCTTCGTAATTAAAAGTGATTACCACATTTTCTCGCAAGCGTTAACTTACTATATTAATCAAAGTTCCAGATTAATTAAGTTCAATTAACTAACAAGTGATGCCTATTTAAGCCTTTTAAATACTGCTCAATTTAAATTCAAAATGGTTTCTCATATAAATTACTTTTCCTATTTTAATCACACCCTTAGCTTCTTCGATAACGAAATTCGAAAACTTAGGTTATGAAAACTCATCTTAAGCCTCTTAATATAAAAATAAAGCAAATATTAACAAGTGACAAATAAGCACAATTTTCTGGCATGGGCAGAAAATGTATGTTGCAATAAATTTTGATCTTTAACAATAATGAATGATAAGTGATAATTCATTATGTGATATCAAAAACATTTGAAGGGGACGTCTTCATAACGGCGTCCCTTTATAAACATGACGCACCTTTATGCAAGTCGACTACTTTTTGAAAAGACAGAAACCATTATAACGGTGTTCCGGCACAAAGGGTCTTGCATTGTTCTTGTATGAATTAATTTTCAACTTAAAAAATCTTTATAAAGATTCCGGCACCTTTATGCCTACGCTAGATAAATTTTCAATTGCTCTTCTAATTAGAGTAGCAACCAACTTGCATGACGATTAAACGTGGCTCCAGTTTTACGAAGTTTGTGTTTTCAAGATAGAAATTGATCGGTATAATGATGTAGGGAGCGTTTTGCTGCGGTACCCTTAAGATGGGTTCTGTCTTTTTGAACTGTTGTTCACTTGCGTAAAGGCACTAGCACCGTTATGATTGAGCATCTTTATGAAGCGGTTCCGCCTGAAATTTTGAGCTATAAACGAGTAGGAAATTAATTGAAATTGACCAATATGAATATATCTCTATCTTTGAAAGCTTTCGTTTAATGTACAATTAGTCATCCTTCTAAATGAAAAATAATTTTAGCATTAAATGTCTCTAGTTAATTAATATCAAAATTATTAAAGAATTCAGAACGGGATTTGTTTGTATATTTCTATTTAAATGGCTATTTACTTATACGGGGGGATCATATTCCCTCCTCCTTTAATTTTTTTTCGGGAGGGGGGCAGTAGTTTTTATTATTTTATTGTTCTAAGTTATCAAGAGTGTGCTAGCTTATTGTTAGACTCTCAAATAACAAGTACCTGTTATTTAATTATTAGTTATTAGTTATTAAACTGCTCACTTTTAATCCTTATTTACAAATGTTTTTTTTTATTAAATATAATCAAATTACTTACACAGGCGTTTCTTTTTTCTTGAGGTGCAAGCCAAAATGTGCGAAAGATGTTCGAAATTATGCAAAATTAGAGAACCTTTAAATTTTCTTTCGAAATTTCAGATATTAATGTCTTACATAACGTGTTTAAGTATTACTGAATTTTAGATACGCCTGCTTTTCTAAAAGAGAACCCACCAAGAAAATGAGCAAAATATTCAAAAGTTAAATTCTGTTAGCCTAACATTGCCTTTAAATAACATTGCCTTTAAATGCTTCAATAGCAATGGTAGATTATTACTTAGCGAGCAATAAGCTAAGCTAATCAAATTATTTTAAAAGTTTTCGTACGTGAATTTCATTAGAAAGGCTGCATGAATAGAATAATAGATGCAAAGTTTTATATTAATGTAGTGCTTCTCAGAAGCAATTTTGTAATACTATATGCTTTAATAAAAGTAATAACAGAATACTTCTCATACCCAAGACATCCGTATTTAGTATTTGTTATGGAAACTGGGATTTCTAAAAGAAATGGCATCTTAGTTTTATTCGAAATCACTGCCGAGAATTGACCTGCAGTAAGGTTTGCCTGCTTTCTTCATACAGTAGTCGCACGAGCGGCATTTCCAGAGCAGGCGTGTGAAAGAAAAGAAAGAAAGGGTTTCTTCCACCCCTTTCCCCGAATAACAGAAGGAAGGCGAATTTAAAAACCCACGGAGCAGGAGCAATTCGTGAGTCTCGCATTGAGGTAAATTCATATCAAATCCTCCAACATCGTACCTCAGATCAAAATTTCTCAGGCGCGAGGCAACGTGATGCGGTTCCAAAAAACAGCCACAAGTCACCCCCCTCACATCAACAGAAACAAGACCCGGGTCACGTCGTTTCTTGCCCCTCCTCCATCCTCACTCTCCTTCAGATGGGGAAAAGAGCATCGAAATTCCGAGGGGAATTCTGTTTTTGCAAGGGTAAGTAAGGGAAAGTCAGAACTTGATGAATTCGAATTGGTCTGTGCAGCTGTTAGTCTGGTGTATCACTAGGGTATTCCCAGTCATACATCTATCGTCAACGGAAATAACTATGACTCAGCCTACGCAGTTCGCATTATCAGATATCGTGTGCGGCTTTCTGTTTTTGTTTCTATGCTCTGTTTCGCGGTCAACCAACTTGCATTTGTTACACATTTAATGTATGGAAAGAAATATATTATTAGTGCATCTGGTGTATTACTTTGAGCCTGACAGGCTTAAAAATTATAGCTGTAGTCAGAGACGGGGAAGGTGCCTCATGTAAATTAATAGAAAGGGTGCCAAATTAGCTACAAAATGTTAGCAATTTATTAAAAAATTACGATTTATATCATCTTTGAAACACATTGAAAATCACTGTTTTAAACTCTCATATTTTAAGTAAAACATATTTCATAAACACTGCTTATGATAATTGTAACGCATTACATTCTTGACACTGCGTTTATTGTCGATACTGTGTAGCTGAATCTCTGATTTCCTATATTCATCTTCGGTAAGCATCATTTTGGTGAGTACAGTGCCTTTCAGATTATTTGACTCAGTATAGTTCTTTGAATATGACTTATTTACTTTATTACCTTCCTGCAAGCTGGTTTCTGTAACACATATTTTTTATTGAGTGGTGTACATTATTTCAGGACAAAAATTCAAGAAAAATTTTGTACTATAAACAACTCAGTTGAAGTTTTACAGAAGAATTAGTAGCATTTATTTATTCTCAAATATGCTGCAGTTTTATAGAATTTTATAAGCTATTTTCTAACATTAAAATTTATTTTGGGAAATAACGTAGTGACATTGATTTATATCTAATGAGCTGACTCTTCATTAAAGGTAAACAGACTGAACTTGCAACATCAGTGCTTCTACACTATAGCTTTTTAATGCTGTTTCCACTATAGAAAATCCCATTTACAGTGGACGCAGCCAATGCGATCGGGGTTAATCTTACCACTCGGATATCGATTTCGAGTTGGCGAAATACTGTCCCGCTTATATAAGAAAACATAGAAGATATATCACTTATTACAACCAAGAATGGAATTAATATGACCAAATTATTATAGAGTGAAATTTTTTACACTGACTTAAATTCGCCAAATAAGGTCAAAACAGATTATAAAAATTGCCAAATGACAGAGAAATTTCGCCGAGTAACACGATAATTTTGATTTCAGTCTAATATTAAGAACAGGCATGAAAGCAAGTTTAAAGAAGCCTTAGTTTGGCATAGATTTCGATAGATTTTGAGGGCCATCAGGCAAAGGTTCCTCTTTTACAGGAACAAAAACATTTCTCATTTCTACGAAATTATGTTTGGTTCTAGAAAAAAGTAATCTAAGCCTAACTAAGGCTGATTTTTCGCCTAATTTTAAATTTTATATTGACATGTTTTCTTCCAGTCTTGATAGTCCAACCGTGAGCAAAGAAACCAATTTTACACGTTTTACGCACACGTGTTTAACTAAACAATTTAATGGTGATGGTAATTTAAATAATCTTGCTTTTATGCGCTAAAAAAATCTCTGCGATGAACTTTGAGCTTAACATTTTTATCAATGTTCTGTTCTAAGAATCGTTCATTTTTTATTCTACTACCTAATTAAACTTTCCGAAGAAAATGATGATAAAATCGGTGAATTCCCGACAAATGCTGAGATGAAGTATGCCTTCCGAATATTAAGGTTAGAGGTACAGCATCGATCAAGTAATTTCCAGAAGCATTACAAACAGTTCCGAAATGAACTTTCGAATAAAAAAAATTATGATCTTTTGCGTAGAAGGTACTATGACAATTCATAAATGAACTTTTGCATTTTCTTAATTGGCCCACCAGCGGCCGAGAGGTAAAGACGCTGAACACTGGTAGTTCGGTCGGAGGTTCGAATCCCGCGAACGGGCTGGCTGCATGGTCGTTTTCGTAGTTTTCCCCATGTGTAACGTGTATACGAGCCAGTTTCCCTTAGAAAGTCCTCCACGAAGGCACCCCTCCCCTTAGGCAGATAGCCCCCGTGTGCTTTGCCATAATATAATAACCTAACCTAATCTAACCATTTTCTTAATTAAAATGTGAAAAGACCTATTTATACATTTCTAGTTATATTTAGGCAAGTTTAATGAAATTCCTAAGAAATTCTGAAGGACATTTTTTCACATTATTTAATGTTATCACTTGCTTAATATTATTAACATTGCCTTAGACAAACCCGATCACGTTACGACATGGCATGCGCCTACTGCACATGCCATGTCTAGGAATCCTTGGTTAATCTACCTGATGCTTTAAGGCAATAGAATTTCGTGCATTAGACTTACATAAACAAAAGTTTCGTTCATTTGGCTTCACTTCATTCAGTTAGTGCACTCTCAAAAGTTTGTTTTGGCGAAGTAAGAGCATTAAGAACAACAACTCAAAATAAAAGGAAAGAGCAGAGAATTGCTGATGTCGACTGCATGATGTTTCCTAGGCAAGAATACGTTATGGAGCTCATTGCTACAAACTCAAATCAATTTCAGTTATCCAACTTATTTCCAGAAATAAATTTTAAGGATTGAAAACGAGTGCTTTGCTGTAAAACCGAAGTACTTCTGCGAACAATTTAATTTCACTAATTCTTCTTTCAATTCAGCAG
>KK120144.1:570430-604896 GCA_000611955.2 Stegodyphus mimosarum | reverse complement strand
AGGTTTAATATTAATTTTTTTAGATGACATGAGTTTTCAGATCGTAAGTTGTTTCTTTCCTTCTTATTTTTTTAATCAAATTTCAGAATATTATTTAGAATAGATCAGGATTAGGGAAAAAAACTAGATGTTAGTAAATATTCACAAAATCTATTTTTTCCTTGAAATTTTAAATAATAATCTTTAAAAAAACATTTTTATAAACATTATCTATTCAATGCATTTTTCTGAAATATTTAATGTGTTGAGAATTTTCGGGATTAAATATTCGAGAATTTTCGTGATAAATTATATTTAGTATCAGGCGAAATAAATTTGAAAATAAATTAAAATTTATCTTCCTTTAATTTTTGCATCGCGTCGTTCGCTTTCCTTAAAAAGTAATTTTCATAAATAAATTTTCGCGAAAGATAAGATTAAATAGGATAAGGGAGTTTACCCTCGGTTGGATTTCAGACTTCAACTTAAATACGAACGTTACCACAAATCACCTTAAGCTTCCACAGTTACGCAAATTGAAATAACTTATTAGTTACTTAAAATGCTTAAGAATTTATAAGTTTAAAATAGTTTAAATGTATTTTCAAAAGTGAATTTAAAATATTTAATTTTTGACGTAAGTGGCGCACCGCGAGGAGAAGGATTTTGCAATACAAGCACCTTTCGAACTGGGGGTAACAGAATTAAATTTATAAAATTACAGAAGGTCTTTCCTGAGCAACATAACGGATTGTTCATTTTTAATGAAGAATTTATGTTCCAGTTTTTATGCTTCCAACTTTAGTGGCTTATGTGATATGGGTATTTAAAAGAAATAATTACCCTCCTTTTGTCCTCTTAGGAATGTTATTTCTGAGAACCTTTCCTTGTTTTTAATAGAAGCTTACATCGTAGAAATAATGCACCTTCTAATTTCCAAGTTTCTGGTTTTAGCAGTTTAGTCTAGAAAATGATGACACAATAATAGAGGTCTACTCTGCTTTAAATACAAAAATATCAAAGATTTAATTAAATTATTTTCCCATGGGTACTTCATATATCAATTTTTTTAATACAAAATAATTTTTCTAGGATATTAAAAATAGCTGTAAAAATTAATGTTATTATCGTGAACCATACATCATAATTTTCCGAGCCAAGGCTTGGGCATATCTATGTTATATCCCCTGAAATGTGTAATTCTAGTCTCTTGGGACAGTAGATCTAGTCTATTTGCTTACAGAATGTTTCAAAATGCTTCTCCACATAAAGGTAAAAACTCATAGACTGATACTATACACTGAATCTTCAGATTCGTGGATTTTTTAATTCTGTATTGAATAACTCTACACAATTTCATACCAGAGTTTCCTAAATTTTTGCAAAAAGTGGCATTTTTTAAATGAACTTATAATCATTCCATTTTTGAAAAAAAATTGAGAAATAAACACCACATAATTAAAGTAAAATTCACGCCATAAATCATATACGTTGAAACAAATATCTAACGGACCAGTTTACCGTTTTTGCTTAACTATTTAAAGTAATATCAATAACAATATTGGCTAATATTAATTTTTAGTGAAATGCTGACGAAGAATATAGTTTTAGCATGCCAAAAATGTATTTTATTCATAGAAATAAATTATTGAAATTTTTGGCAAATTTACATTGGAGATTTTTAAGCATGTTTCATATTTAAACAGCAGTGAATTAACAAGAAGCCTTATTTAAAAATCTCTTAGTTAAAGTGATATATTTATATTAAACCACGCGTTATGTGTAGGGCTTTAAAGATATTACATTATTGTACGAATCAAAACACTAAATATTTTAAATTATGAAACATTTGATGTCAGTTTTCAACGCTTAGGCTACAGCTAAACTTAAACGTGTGGCCCAGAGACATATAAGTCTTTCTGATAATCGATTATTGATGACAGTTTCCTTCATTCGGAAGAATTACATCCGTAGCAAGTTAAACAAGAAATTCGTTTGCATATTTAATCAGGTCAGCAGTGACGTAGCTTGGGTCAGTATGTCCTGACGTTTGACCTGAATACGCAAATAAAATGAATATTGGCTCCATGGTCTGTCTTTTTTATCTTACTTAGAACTAAGATCACGCTGTTGAAAATGAATGGTGAAAGGACGTATATATTTGCTCAGTTGCCTGATAATCGGTTTGTAATTATAAATGCGCTCCAAATACGTTCTAAAAAATATGGAAATTACGTTTCAGCATAAAGTAAACACGCATTTGTTAGCGAAAACACATAAAGAATGTTCATTAGGGTTTCTGATTTGAATATTCAGGTTCTATATCCAAATTGCTTCATAAAAAGCTCATATTTTAAACAATTTCTTAAAGCAAGTTTTTTCCATGATACATTTCTTATATGCTTTCACCTTCGTAGTAATTTTCACTAATTGCCTAATGACCTAAATACGCTTCCGAAAGTCCGGTTGGCTGCGCATTTTTAATGCTTTTTATATATTAATTGAAGCAATTAGTTGTACGTAAAGTCATTAGTGTACTTTAATTTGCAAGAACTTAAGTCTTGATATATTGCTCTTTCTGGTTTGAATGATATTTAAAGTAATGTTACAAAACCATGTTAAGCATAACATCCAAAATTTAAGAAAGAAACTATTCGAAACGGAAATGTAAAGGATTCTAAAGGTGTGTCATAAAGTTCGAAATTACTTGGAAGTTCCTCGTGGGAATATAAAACACAAAAATTTTCGGTTTTATTTCGGTAAAATTATTCGGTTAACTTTGTTGATTTTGATGCTTCATATTCTCTACTCAATAAGAGGACTATGTAAAACCTGAAATTAACTACACGTTTCGATTCATCCATACCTGAACTGAAACTTATTGAAGACATGCATGAATTTCATTTCACAAGAAACAACAAAATTTCAAAGAACTCTGTAAAGTATCATTTACGTTTCCAACCCGTTATTTTATGTTAAGATCCTTTTCTAATTTTGTTTCTATTTCCCTGCCGCAATGTTAATTTCTAGCTCGCGCCATACTCAAACGAGATAGACAGTATTTAAAAGAAGGTTTTAGAGGGTAAAATCAGCGCATGTTCTGCCTGCTCTAAGACCACTTTGGTAAATTTGATTCTCTCTACGGTTAGTATTCTGTGCCGTTGAGTTATTCCTGCCACAAGCATTTTTACACCGACTGTGTTCACAGTCAGCATGTGCGCTAGTTATGCTATGAAGCCGTTAGGCTTTGTTTAATTTCATTAGATTTTAGTTAATTCATTATCTTTGATTTAAGCCAAAAATTATTGGCTTCTGTAAGCACCAGTTGGTGCCGACTGTTAAACGTTATTTGGATTAAATAAAGCTACAAGACACTGTGATAATTCATCAATTATTTTTAGTTCTGGTCTAATTTTAGGCTACCTACGAAGGTAGGCGTTAGTTCTGGTTCTGGTCTAATTTTAGGCTACCTACGAAGGCCAAACTCTATAACACTACCAAAGGTTAGAAAAATACAATGCTTTTAAAAGCACACGATAACTACTTCTCACCTGCCAGTTATTCATAATTATCTTCTATTTTGCATCCACAAAATTTTCTGTTTGCAGAAACAAATCGATTCTCACAATGTTAAGTTTATAACAACAGTTATAATACTAGAATTGTTATGATAGCTCAATGAAACAAAACATGTTTTCAAAACAGTTTTTATATTTTATTACTCATTCATCCATCTGCGCGATTGGAAGTGTAAACAATGTATAAAGGTGAAAAGATAAAGCTATGCTTTAAGCGAAATTAATTTGATTTATTTTAAGAACGAAAAAAGGGCAATAAAATTTAACATCAACGAAAAAAAAGTGATAAATTGTTCAGTAGGGTGCCGGAATTATAAATATGCTCTCCCTCCCAATGCAGAAAACAAGCATCAATTAGTGATGATTGTCGCTTTCTCGCATAAAAAGTAATATTTCAAACTAGGTTTTTGAGACAGTTTTTTTTACGTAAACGTTTCGGGTAACAGATAATATTTGCTGGAGGACTTGTGTCTTTATTCGTCAACTAAAAGTGTTTAAATATTGGAGAATAAAATATAAACTGAAACATGTACTAGAAGCACAGAACCTTATTTTTAGTTTCTAAAGAGAAATAGTTAATAGAAAGAAAAACTGAAAGTTAAAAAATGGCCAAATATATAAGCGTAAGTTTTGTAAGTTACATATGCAAGGAGTATCGGACAATCTGACTGTTGACATTGTAATTTAGTAAAACGTTTTCAAAGTTACGAGAATGGAAATGTTTAGTGTCCAAAATTTATTTATTTACAGATTTGCTGAGGATAATATTCTTATAGCACTGCCGTAATTAAAGGAGGCTGGTCTTGAGTCCAAAAGCACTCATAGTTGTTGAATGACGTCTGGGGAAATCGGTGAATTGTCAGGCAGAAATTCAAACGCTTGTTTTCAAATGGCATTTGTAAATTAAATATTTATTATTTTTATCTACAAAATTAAGTAATTTTTATCTAGAAACTTTGTAGCATTCATTACTTTAATTAAACAAATTATTTTTAGTTTGAACTTTCCTATCGATATCTCAAAGTTTCAGTTGCTGCCCGAATTTAGCGCGAGTGAGATATTTATGCAAATCGCATATATCTGTTAGCAGTTTAAAAGGCAGGAGTTAACGAGAGGAAAGACAGAGCCTTGGATTTATCGCCGTAAGGCTGTGCGCGCAAAGATTTCCTCTGTCTACTGAAAGTTCGCCTTTATAGGCATTTGCAATTTCCAGTGTTTGCTAGTGAAATTCGCATTATTGCATTTCACTAAGAGTTGAGCTTCCCTCGCCGTCCTACTTAGGATTAAGTTAGGTATTTGAATTTGTTAACACACTTATTTCATATTATTTTAGTTCAGCCCAAGTAGTGGCTTACTCTCAAGTCGGAGAGTTGTAATTATTTGAATTAAAGGGTCACTTTAAACCCTCCTTCTGACTTTGTAGCTCTTCAACACTAAAGGACATAGCCTAGATTTGCTCACTGTCCTCCACATAAGGTTTCACAGTTTATGCTCACGAAGAAAGTCAAGAGATTGAAGGAGAAACCTTATAACTTAATGTCAATAACTTATATTTATTTAACTATAAAGTTCTCTTTCTGTCTTTATTTCGTTAGCTCATTCAACTGCCTAAATTTTATATACGTTTGGCAATACCATATCAAAATTAAATCCGCTATAATGAAAGTTTTCAAATTTTATGCAAGCCTTCGCTCTATTAACAAAACTGAAAATTTAAACACTTTCCCTCGTAAACTTTGCTTCTAGCCTATTTAGTCAAAATTTTAAATAATGAAAGGAGTTTGATAAGTAAAAATCAAATTGTAAATTTAACTAATTAAAAAACTGTAAATTTTATTGTTAATGTATTAAAGTTTAGGGTCTTTTATCACAGTCTTAGTCATTAAATTAATTTCATTGAAATGTAAATTATTTTGTTTTATAAAACAAAATTCTAGGACACTGAAACATTCTTTGTCAAGAGATTTTCAAAATATCAAGATAAAAAAAAATCTTTTAAATCTCCACACTTTTTCATCAAGCACTTCATAAACTGACCTGTTATCAACTCAACTGTAAAAATAGCTTTCTTTCGGGAAAAGTTATTTCATAGATTCACCATTCTCGAAGAAAAGAATCGGAACTTTTCCTTCGGTATACGAGAGAAAGATATTTTTGACGATAACGTGTATCTTTAAGGGCGAGTTAAACAACACATGTTTTTTAAACACATGTTAATTACGCCTTACCTTTTCCTGATTTTCTGTAGAGAAATGAATCACAGTTATGGAGAACAGCGTTTTCGATAGGTTAGGATATTTTAAATTAAGGTGCCAGATGGTTATCTGCCTATGAAAAGGGTCGCATTCATGGAGGACTCTGTTAATTTATAAATTATTAAATTTATTATTAAGACACAAACTTGCAAGTATTCTCTTTACACATGGAAAAAACCACGAAAATCAACCATGCAGCCAGCCCGTCGTCGTGGGTTCAAACTCTAGTGTTCAACGATCTTAACACCTCAACCACTGGTGAGGCTAAAATTTTCGAGATGGCTTTCATGATGTCCACGTAAAATATCGTGGAAGAAAACATAGTGAAGAAAATAACGCAGATCAAAAACATCGTAAGCGGGAAAAAAACAAGGAGAACATTTTGAAGTTCTAGAAAATAAAGGATGCATTCTTTAGAAGATATGCTTTGGGTAGTCCGTCCTAGCAAGTAACTAGGAAACCCCAAACCCCATATATATCATTATATTTCTAGTGAAGAAATATGTTTATTAATCAGTCATCAAATGCATCTCTTTCGGCAGTTACTTATCGTTTAGCCGAAAGGTGATTTGCCTTCTGATGGCCAGAAGTAACTGCATATTATCAAAGATAGTGCTAAGATTTATTGATATTCCTTCTCTGTATTTGGTGTTACAGAAAGAGACTGCATGCCTCACATTTTCATTCATATCACCTTTAAAATAATGACTGAATGTTACAATAACACCTAGCTACTAAGTATCAGAATATTTACAGAGATCCTCAAAACACGCATGTATTTTGTTGTAATGTACAGACAGATCACATGCAAAATATTGGATTTAGTTTTCGTGCATTCACTGGGCGAATTTTGAAATCAAACGAACACATCGCGTTCTCAGAAAAGCTATGTACAAAGCTTTTTTTCTCCTTAACAATACCTCAAATTTAACTTCCGTAACCAGTTCCAATGCAAAGTCACTTTAAATGGGAGAAATTCGGAAACTGTGGCCTTCGACTTCTGAGTCAAAACCCATGCTTTGCTGCGCTGTTATGCATGTGGAGTATGAAAATGAACGGGATTGTAACTCAGATAGGAAAACTGCAAACTCTTCCTTATTTACTCAGTTAAATATTCCCTACCCCTTCTCACATCTCAAAATATGCTTTGAAAAAGAGATCAATAATCAGTGACAAAAAGAGTGGAATTCTTCACTAAGGATGAGAGGTATACATGTATAAACTACTTAAATTCATTAAATAAAATGCGCGAGCCATTTGTTAGCTAATGTGCAAGATAACTTCTAAACGTATTTAAGAATGGGATAATGTTTGAGTTTTGAATTCCGATTTAGAATATAATATGGAACCTAAGCAATGTATTATTGCTCTGGTTATTTTGCGATGCAGTTTCAGTGAAGTTTGTTTTATTCATTATTAACTATGATTCTTATGCTTGAAAGTTTGACTGATGTTTATAGTGTGATCAGAAGTGGGATATTAGAAGATGCCTTAAGGGTTGTTTTGATTTTGAGTAATTAAGCATGACAGAGAGAATTAGGAAAGGGCTGAAACAAGAATTTATTGTAGCCGCAGTCCTAGAAAAAAATCGTATAATACTTATCAAAGTTCTCAGAATGGAAGTATGAAATTATTCTCTTTTGGACCTCACAGGTCAACTGATATTAGACTCCTGGATGAAATGCATTTCAGGAATAATACAGGATGCAAAGTAGCATATACAGAATGCAAAGTGAATTGTGATTCTCTTCGTTTTAGTGCACATAAATATTCTTTAGGATATGCTACTGTTATGCATCATTTACCTGAAGAAATGGGTAACAGTCCAGTGACAAAAGTTGCAGTGTTGTGGCTTATATTACTTACCTGACCTAACCAGAATAAGTCCATTAATTTTATCGTGGCAAGGAGCGCAAGATTGCTTTTGTCGTTTGCCGAAGCATCATAATTAAAGTGTCGGCAGCGAGAAACAGCAAAGGCGAATAATTACATCTATTATAGCTGGCCGAAAACTAAGCGCGTAGCACGTACGCTATGTCAGAAGCACTTTCTGTCTCAAATCCAAAAACTTCTTTAAATACTCACTAATAATTTGCTTTCTGGTGAGGAATACAGAAAGGAGAAGTTATAGTAAAGAGTGAAATTTTAAATAACTAGTTAATAAACATAAAATTCCTTATAAGGTAATCTAAGATCTCATATATCTTTAACAAAGTGCGTCTTCTTTTACATTGGCTTAATGTGCACGTTTATAAAGGCGTGATAGATTTCCAAAAAATTAGAAATGATAATGCAGCTCAATATAAAGTAAAATGTGATTAACCAAACATTGACAAATACTACATGTAAAAAATTTTCCGACATTTAAAATATTGAGAATAAAATTTTGCAACCATTAATTTGTTCTGCAGGGGTGATTATTTCAATTTGTTTTTATTTTTAAAAGATGTGTGGGGGAAGAAGCACAATTCACTAAGAAGCTAAACCTTTAATTATTGTGCTAATTTCAATGGAATGTAAAGTACAAATATTCAAGAAAACATATTTATACGTTCAAGGAATGTGCACATATAGAAGGAAACGGAAACATCGTTAGTTAAGCGTAACTTTCTAATATTAGAGAAAACTGTACTACGCGGGGGTCTTTTGATGGGAAACTGGCTCGTATCCACATTACACATCTCGAAAAACACGAAAACGCCCAAGCAGGCAGCCCGTTCACCGGAGCACGATCCCCGGACCGAACTACCAGTGTTCAGTGGCTTTTACCTCTCGGCCGCTGAAAGGCAAATATTAAGGTTAACAAGTAGAAAAACATCTGCAAATAAATCACATTATTCGAGAGAAGAAGAGAAGTAAGAATATCTAGTTTACATGAAATATTCTGGTTTTTTTTTCCAAGAACTGTTTTTGCTATAAATAAAATTTGTGTCATCAGATATGACTTTCTGCTGGTTAAGTACACTCTTAGAGAAAAAAACGACACACTAAGAAGGAGTTATTCGAATGCGACGAAAATTGGTAGAAGTGATGTACATGTTCAAAAAAAAAAAAAACAAATTATTACAGTTTGAGAAAAATTGAATGATTTATTGAAGTGATAAAGCTTCAAAAAGTGAAAAAGTCACTAACGCGTTTGTCCACCTCTGGCCCTTATGCAAGCAGTTATTCGGCTTGGCATCGATTGACAGAGGTTGCGGATGTCCTTCTGAGGGATATCGTGCCAAATTCTGTCCAACTGGAGCGTTAGATAATCAACATCCCGAGCTGGTTGGAGAGCCCTGCCCATAATGTTCCAAACGTGCTCAATAGGGGAGAGATCCGGCGACCTTGCTGGCCAAGGTAATGTTCGGCAAGCACTAAGGCAAGCAGTAGAAACATGTACAGTGTGAGGGTAGTTGAAAAACTGTGAGACTTCGTGAAATGTTCTTTGTAATCCAGAACATGGGATTCATCGATTTTAGTCAAAAGACTCTCTGTAAATAGGAAATTGAATTGTGTTAATTAAAAGCAACTAGTACGTAAGTTGTATAGCAAAACTGTTGTATTATATTTTTCTATGTATAAATAATGAATGCATTTAATGTAAAACTGTTTTCTATGTAATGCATGATTTGTTGTAAGCCTTAAGCACTGGTTTTGTTTATATGGAATATTTTGGAAAAGCGTAAAGAATACGCAAGATAAAATTAAAATGTAATGTAAAAGCGTAAAGCCCGCTAAATTAGAAAGTGAATATATAAGTGTTATTTAACGCAATGAGCATTTAAAGAAAATTTGAATTGAAGATTGAAAGAATGAATTATATGTATGAAATGCAATTGAAATGTTTGAATGTTGTACGTAGTGTTCTCTGGTTTCACACAAAAGTTTAAAGTTCATTTCATGTTAGAACCTCAGGGCATTTCAGATTTGTTTTAGGGGAGGTCTGAGGTCTTGAAAGTCGAAGAATTAACCCCAATAGAATTGAAGTCAGGTGGTAGTTGTGAACACTTGACAAAGTAAAACTGCGTGTTTTTCACAAACACCACATTTGGCCAGAGAACAAGGGGGAAGTTTTAAAAATGAATGAGTGTAAAATGAATGCGTTTGGCGAAAAGCGCTAATAGAAATTAAAAAACGCGAATACCTAAAGCGCGAATAAAAGTCATTACGGAAAGCATCAGAGGAAGGGAATGTTGTACTTTTCAGGTGAAATGTACTTATAACATGAAATTAAAATTTATTTCCTTCCAGATTGGAAGGAACCAGATAGTATCCAGCCAAATTCCTGATGGATCTTTTTGATGTGAAGACGGAAAAAGATATTCTATGTTAAAATATCTAAGACACAAACAGAGAGTTAAACTAAATTTAAAACTTACAATTGTAAAGGATGGCGAATAGGAAGGAAAATTTAGATTTAGAATTTAGCATCTTCACTAAAAGCCGATTTTAGGCTACTTAGTTTCAGACTACTAAATTCTGGGAGCAACGTTGTAGCATTCATTATTTTAATTAACCAAATTATTTTTAGTTTGAACTTTCCTATCGATATCTCAAAGTTTCAGTTGCTGCCCGAATTTAGCGCGAGTGAGATATTTATGCAAATCGCATATATCTGTTAGCAGTTTAAAAGGCAGGAGTTAACGAGAGGAAAGACAGAGCCTTGGATTTATCGCCGTAAGGCTGTGCGCGCAAAGATTTCCTCTGTCTACTGAAAGTTCGCCTTTATAGGCATTTGCAATTTCCAGTGTTTGCTAGTGAAATTCGCATTATTGCATTTCACTAAGAGTTGAGCTTCCCTCGCCGTCCTACTTAGGATTAAGTTAGGTATTTGAATTTGTTAACACACTTATTTCATATTATTTTAGTTCAGCCCAAGTAGTGGCTTACTCTCAAGTCGGAGAGTTGTAATTATTTGAATTAAAGGGTCACTTTAAACCCTCCTTCTGACTTTGTAGCTCTTCAACACTAAAGGACATAGCCTAGATTTGCTCACTGTCCTCCACATAAGGTTTCACAGTTTATGCTCACGAAGAAAGTCAAGAGATTGAAGGAGAAACCTTATAACTTAATGTCAATAACTTATATTTATTTAACTATAAAGTTCTCTTTCTGTCTTTATTTCGTTAGCTCATTCAACTGCCTAAATTTTATATACGTTTGGCAATACCATATCAAAATTAAATCCGCTATAATGAAAGTTTTCAAATTTTATGCAAGCCTTCGCTCTATTAACAAAACTGAAAATTTAAACACTTTCCCTCGTAAACTTTGCTTCTAGCCTATTTAGTCAAAATTTTAAATAATGAAAGGAGTTTGATAAGTAAAAATCAAATTGTAAATTTAACTAATTAAAAAACTGTAAATTTTATTGTTAATGTATTAAAGTTTAGGGTCTTTTATCACAGTCTTAGTCATTAAATTAATTTCATTGAAATGTAAATTATTTTGTTTTATAAAACAAAATTCTAGGACACTGAAACATTCTTTGTCAAGAGATTTTCAAAATATCAAGATAAAAAAAAATCTTTTAAATCTCCACACTTTTTCATCAAGCACTTCATAAACTGACCTGTTATCAACTCAACTGTAAAAATAGCTTTCTTTCGGGAAAAGTTATTTCATAGATTCACCATTCTCGAAGAAAAGAATCGGAACTTTTCCTTCGGTATACGAGAGAAAGATATTTTTGACGATAACGTGTATCTTTAAGGGCGAGTTAAACAACACATGTTTTTTAAACACATGTTAATTACGCCTTACCTTTTCCTGATTTTCTGTAGAGAAATGAATCACAGTTATGGAGAACAGCGTTTTCGATAGGTTAGGATATTTTAAATTAAGGTGCCAGATGGTTATCTGCCTATGAAAAGGGTCGCATTCATGGAGGACTCTGTTAATTTATAAATTATTAAATTTATTATTAAGACACAAACTTGCAAGTATTCTCTTTACACATGGAAAAAACCACGAAAATCAACCATGCAGCCAGCCCGTCGTCGTGGGTTCAAACTCTAGTGTTCAACGATCTTAACACCTCAACCACTGGTGAGGCTAAAATTTTCGAGATGGCTTTCATGATGTCCACGTAAAATATCGTGGAAGAAAACATAGTGAAGAAAATAACGCAGATCAAAAACATCGTAAGCGGGAAAAAAACAAGGAGAACATTTTGAAGTTCTAGAAAATAAAGGATGCATTCTTTAGAAGATATGCTTTGGGTAGTCCGTCCTAGCAAGTAACTAGGAAACCCCAAACCCCATATATATCATTATATTTCTAGTGAAGAAATATGTTTATTAATCAGTCATCAAATGCATCTCTTTCGGCAGTTACTTATCGTTTAGCCGAAAGGTGATTTGCCTTCTGATGGCCAGAAGTAACTGCATATTATCAAAGATAGTGCTAAGATTTATTGATATTCCTTCTCTGTATTTGGTGTTACAGAAAGAGACTGCATGCCTCACATTTTCATTCATATCACCTTTAAAATAATGACTGAATGTTACAATAACACCTAGCTACTAAGTATCAGAATATTTACAGAGATCCTCAAAACACGCATGTATTTTGTTGTAATGTACAGACAGATCACATGCAAAATATTGGATTTAGTTTTCGTGCATTCACTGGGCGAATTTTGAAATCAAACGAACACATCGCGTTCTCAGAAAAGCTATGTACAAAGCTTTTTTTCTCCTTAACAATACCTCAAATTTAACTTCCGTAACCAGTTCCAATGCAAAGTCACTTTAAATGGGAGAAATTCGGAAACTGTGGCCTTCGACTTCTGAGTCAAAACCCATGCTTTGCTGCGCTGTTATGCATGTGGAGTATGAAAATGAACGGGATTGTAACTCAGATAGGAAAACTGCAAACTCTTCCTTATTTACTCAGTTAAATATTCCCTACCCCTTCTCACATCTCAAAATATGCTTTGAAAAAGAGATCAATAATCAGTGACAAAAAGAGTGGAATTCTTCACTAAGGATGAGAGGTATACATGTATAAACTACTTAAATTCATTAAATAAAATGCGCGAGCCATTTGTTAGCTAATGTGCAAGATAACTTCTAAACGTATTTAAGAATGGGATAATGTTTGAGTTTTGAATTCCGATTTAGAATATAATATGGAACCTAAGCAATGTATTATTGCTCTGGTTATTTTGCGATGCAGTTTCAGTGAAGTTTGTTTTATTCATTATTAACTATGATTCTTATGCTTGAAAGTTTGACTGATGTTTATAGTGTGATCAGAAGTGGGATATTAGAAGATGCCTTAAGGGTTGTTTTGATTTTGAGTAATTAAGCATGACAGAGAGAATTAGGAAAGGGCTGAAACAAGAATTTATTGTAGCCGCAGTCCTAGAAAAAAATCGTATAATACTTATCAAAGTTCTCAGAATGGAAGTATGAAATTATTCTCTTTTGGACCTCACAGGTCAACTGATATTAGACTCCTGGATGAAATGCATTTCAGGAATAATACAGGATGCAAAGTAGCATATACAGAATGCAAAGTGAATTGTGATTCTCTTCGTTTTAGTGCACATAAATATTCTTTAGGATATGCTACTGTTATGCATCATTTACCTGAAGAAATGGGTAACAGTCCAGTGACAAAAGTTGCAGTGTTGTGGCTTATATTACTTACCTGACCTAACCAGAATAAGTCCATTAATTTTATCGTGGCAAGGAGCGCAAGATTGCTTTTGTCGTTTGCCGAAGCATCATAATTAAAGTGTCGGCAGCGAGAAACAGCAAAGGCGAATAATTACATCTATTATAGCTGGCCGAAAACTAAGCGCGTAGCACGTACGCTATGTCAGAAGCACTTTCTGTCTCAAATCCAAAAACTTCTTTAAATACTCACTAATAATTTGCTTTCTGGTGAGGAATACAGAAAGGAGAAGTTATAGTAAAGAGTGAAATTTTAAATAACTAGTTAATAAACATAAAATTCCTTATAAGGTAATCTAAGATCTCATATATCTTTAACAAAGTGCGTCTTCTTTTACATTGGCTTAATGTGCACGTTTATAAAGGCGTGATAGATTTCCAAAAAATTAGAAATGATAATGCAGCTCAATATAAAGTAAAATGTGATTAACCAAACATTGACAAATACTACATGTAAAAAATTTTCCGACATTTAAAATATTGAGAATAAAATTTTGCAACCATTAATTTGTTCTGCAGGGGTGATTATTTCAATTTGTTTTTATTTTTAAAAGATGTGTGGGGGAAGAAGCACAATTCACTAAGAAGCTAAACCTTTAATTATTGTGCTAATTTCAATGGAATGTAAAGTACAAATATTCAAGAAAACATATTTATACGTTCAAGGAATGTGCACATATAGAAGGAAACGGAAACATCGTTAGTTAAGCGTAACTTTCTAATATTAGAGAAAACTGTACTACGCGGGGGTCTTTTGATGGGAAACTGGCTCGTATCCACATTACACATCTCGAAAAACACGAAAACGCCCAAGCAGGCAGCCCGTTCACCGGAGCACGATCCCCGGACCGAACTACCAGTGTTCAGTGGCTTTTACCTCTCGGCCGCTGAAAGGCAAATATTAAGGTTAACAAGTAGAAAAACATCTGCAAATAAATCACATTATTCGAGAGAAGAAGAGAAGTAAGAATATCTAGTTTACATGAAATATTCTGGTTTTTTTTTCCAAGAACTGTTTTTGCTATAAATAAAATTTGTGTCATCAGATATGACTTTCTGCTGGTTAAGTACACTCTTAGAGAAAAAAACGACACACTAAGAAGGAGTTATTCGAATGCGACGAAAATTGGTAGAAGTGATGTACATGTTCAAAAAAAAAAAAAACAAATTATTACAGTTTGAGAAAAATTGAATGATTTATTGAAGTGATAAAGCTTCAAAAAGTGAAAAAGTCACTAACGCGTTTGTCCACCTCTGGCCCTTATGCAAGCAGTTATTCGGCTTGGCATCGATTGACAGAGGTTGCGGATGTCCTTCTGAGGGATATCGTGCCAAATTCTGTCCAACTGGAGCGTTAGATAATCAACATCCCGAGCTGGTTGGAGAGCCCTGCCCATAATGTTCCAAACGTGCTCAATAGGGGAGAGATCCGGCGACCTTGCTGGCCAAGGTAATGTTCGGCAAGCACTAAGGCAAGCAGTAGAAACATGTACAGTGTGAGGGTAGGCATTATCTTGCTGAAATGTAAGCCCAGGGTGGCGTCACATGAAGGGCAACACAACGGGCCTTCGTCGACGTACCGCTGTGTACAACACAACGGAACTTCGTCGACGTACCGCTGTGTTGTAAGGTTGCGACGGATGACAACCAAAGGGTTCCTTCTATGAAATGAAATGGCACCTCAGACCATCACTCCTGGTTGTCGGCCTGTCTGCCGGAAGACAGTCAGGTTGGTATCACACCGCTGTCCGGGGCGTCTCCAGACTCACCTTTGCTGGTCATCGGGCCTCAGTTTAAATCGGGCCTCATCGCTGAACACTATTCTACTCCAGTCAGTGACATTCCAGTGCAAATGAGCCCGATACCACTACAAACGGGCTTGACGTCGCACAGAGGTCAATGGTAGTCGGCGCAACGGGCGCCGTGACCTCAGCGCCTTTTCTGTGAGCCGTCTATGAATGGTCCTTACGGTCACTGAAGCACTAGTTGCACGTACAATCGATGATAATGATGCATCTGGGGATGTGAGTGCCGCTCTGACGATTGCTCGGTCTTCACGTTCTGCCGTTTCTCTAGGCCTACCGCTTCCTTCTTGACGCTGTGTGCGGCCATGGTTCACCCCTTCCTGCCAACATCGTCTAATGGTGGCATTGCTCCTGCTCAAATGTCGAGCTATTCGCCGATAAGACCAACCGGCTTCTTTGAGTCCAACTACGCGATCTCTCTCAAATTCTGACATCTGCGCATATCGTTCGCGCACCTGTATGCGAGGCATAGTTACTGTCTACCAGAGTACACGGAATGAAATTCGTGAAGAATTTATGACCTGGAGTCGTAATTTCTGCTCTTAAATATCCTGCCAGATCAGATGCGCTGTAGCGACACCCGTTCATTCATTGGCAGCCAAAATGTAAAATTTTGCATTTTCCGTCGAAACCTGTATGCATATCTATTTGTGTCCAATTTGCTTTATATCTTCTCGGTGCGTCGTGGTGCGTCGTTTTTTTTTGTCTAAGAGTGCATTTTTTTTAATAAATTTTGCGAAATCATTGCATCACAGGGAAACATTGCTCAAACCCTATAATTCATATGTTTGATTTGATCTGTAGAAACTAATAATATACATCATCGCTGAGTTTACAGCAAACAATTTATATCTATTATGGTTATACCAGTAAATTGTCATAAAATTATTTGATCGTTGGCTTCTTATCTCGATTTATTTTTTGAAGACTTAAAACTGTACAGTTGTTTATCCTGCACAAGATGACTCGTACAAAGAAAACAACTTACCGAACCTTTGAATGCTCTTTAAACAACTTTTATCGTTTTTGAACATATTCCTGAACTGAACTAATGAGAAACAACGCTATTAGAATTTTGATGCCCATGACAGCTTTACAGAAAAATATAAAGAAAGAAAAAAATAGCTTTTGATTATGCTGCTAATTGGCTAGCCGTAAATCATTGCTCGCTAGATATTCAGTATCTGAAATAATAATTTAAAAAACATTATGCATGCTTTTCAGTTTTGCAGATTTTAAGCATGAGTTACATACAACATTTTCTCCTGAAAAAACAGATGCAAAATTTTTGACATTTATTTATGCTTATGATTGTTTAACTCTGTTGAGTCATTAGGTTATATCCATGCTAGAACGTGAATAGTGTGCACAGCCCTCGCTAAGATTCGAACGCCAGACCTCGCGAATGAGCGTCAAGTGTGCTTCCAGTTACACCACGAAGGCATGCAGAAAGAAGGAAGAAAATACCTTATATACTCCGCCTTTTAAAAGGCGACTGGGTATGAAAGGGCCCAAACCACAAATCCTTGTGGTAGCGAATTATCCTCCGCCATCATTTAGTTCGGTCGCCATTGAAGAGCCATCAGGTTTTTCGGAAGCAAGAGACTTGAAAAATGAGCAGCGCCCTCGCCGAGACTCGAAGCTTGGAGCTCGTAAATACGCTTTGTGTATGCTTCCAATTACACTACGAAGGCATGCAGAAAGGAAGGGAAAATCCCTTATATATGTATATATATCCCCTTTTGAAGAGCGACTGGGGACTAAGAGACCAAATCGCCAAATCCTGGTATTGACGAGCTATTGTCCACCACCTTTTGTTTGGGTGCCACTTTTGTAGAGCTATTAGAATGTTTTTAAACTAGAGAGGTGAAAATTGCACATTACCCTCGCCGGGATTGAAAACCCGGACCTCCCGAATAGGTGTCGAGTGCGCTTTCAGTTACACCATGAAGACATGCGGTAAGAGGGGAGAAAACACCGTATAACTCTTAAGAAATCAACAGATGTTTAACACTTAGTGATCTGAAACACGGTAAAATATGCACTGACTTAATATTCTAATTCAAATTAAAATATAAAGAAATTAAGATAAAATATACTCTATCTTCTTGTCAAATTTTTACTTTCATTTAAAAAATATCCAAATTGTAAGCTATACCTCATAAATTCGAAAAATAGTTTGTCTGAATATACAGCCCGAGAGAAAATTTGCTGAAATACATATCGTGTTAACTTATTTTCTATTTTTCAGCGTTTTAATTCAATTCCTATTTTCAGATTTAAACGTGAAGTTATATCCCAATATCTGTGGGTTACAGCCTCCCTCAATTAAAAACAAAAACCCAAGCAGTTTAAGCTCTTACGTTCCCGCCAAATGACAATGAGCGTTACATTATTTGCTGGCAGGTCCTCTAATAGAAACGCAGTGCACAGTATAATTTATTTAATTTATTTTATCTTTAAATATATAATTTACCAACTTAATTTAATTAATTTTTGGTATGTAATAGGAATGTTATGTTTTATAGAGAGAGTTCGCTGTTATTTGTAGTAAATCCTGAAGGGAACCAACTACCGATTCGAAAACCCTGCTGTACTTTATCTTATCTTAGATTAGTGTACTTTAGACTTATAATACACTCTTAGACAAAAAAAAAAAAGACAACGACGCACCACGACGCACCGAGAAGATATAAAGCAAATTGGACAAAATTGATATGCATACAGGTTTCGACGGAAAATGCAAAATTTTACATTTTGAGTGCCAATGAATGAACAGTTGTCGCTACAGCGCATCTGATCTGTGCAACTGGCAGGAAATTTAAGAGGAGAAATTACGATTCCAGGTCATAAATTCTTCACGAATTTCATTCCGTGTACTCTGGTAGACAGTAACTATGCCTCGCATACAGGTGCGCGAACGGTACGCGCAGATGTCAGAATTCGAGAGAGGTCGTGTAGTTGGACTCAAAGAAGCCGGTTGGTCTTATCGGCGAATAGCTCGACATTTGAGCAGGAGCGATGCCACCATTAGACGATGTTGGCAGGAATGGGTGAACCATGGCCGCACACAGCTTCAAGAAGGAAGCGGTAGGCCTAGAGAAAAGGCAGAACCTGAAGACCGAGCAATCGTCAGAGCGGCACTCACATCCCCAGATGAATCATTATCATCGATTGTACGTGAAACTAGTGCTTCAGAGACCGCAAGGACCATTCATAGGCGGCTCACAGAAAGGAAGCTGAGGTCACGGCGCCCCTTGCGCCGACTACCATTGACCTCTGGGCAACGTTAAGCCCGTTTACAGTGGTGTCGGGCTCATTTGCACTGAAATGTCACTGACTGGAGTAGAATAGTGTTCAGCGATGAGGCCCGATTTAAACTCAGCCCCGATGACCAGCAAAGGTGAGTCTGGAGACGCCCCGGACAGCGATGTGATACCAACCTGACTGTCTTCTAGTAGACAGGCCGAAAACCAGGAGTGATGGTCTGGGGTGCCATTTCATTTCATAGTAGGAACCCTTTGGTTGTCATCCGTCGCAACTTTACAGCACAGCGATACGTTGACGAAGTTCTAAGGCCCGTTGTGTAGCCCTTCATGTCACGCCACCCTGGGCTTACATTTCAGCAAGATAATTCCTACCCCCACACTGTACATGTTTCTACTGTTTGCCTTAGCGCTTTCCGAATATTACCTTGGCCAGCAAGGTCGCCGGATCTCTCTCCTTTTGAGCACGTTTGGAGCATTATGGGCAGAGCCCTCCAACCAGCTCGGGATGTTGAGGATCTAAGGCGCCAGTTGGACAGAATTTGGCACGATATCCCTCAGAAGGACATCTGCAACCTCTATCAATCGATGCCAAGCCGAATACCTGCTTGCATAAGGGCCAGAGGTGGACAAACGCGTTATTGACTTTTTCACACTTTGTGAAGCTCTATCACTTCAATAAATCATCCAATATTTCTTAAACTGTAATCATTTGTTTTTCTGTACATGTACATAACTTCTACCGATTTTCGTCCCATTCGGATAATTCCTTCTTGGTGCGTCGTTTGTTTTGTCGAAGTGTGTATATACACATTTGAGTATTATAAGAATAATCAGTTTTTATTTTCATTAAAAGTGTTCATTGTTATAAGTACTATATGTAAAAATCATTTAATATATTTTTTTTCAAAAAAATCTAACTACTTCACTAACGTACAAAATTTTAAGCATTATTAAGTCCTGAATAATAATAAAAAATACAGAAAATTGTTTATTTACACCACAATGGTATGATTATCATTATTCTGCTTCTTTGAAAAACGCAGTACTATGTATACTCTCTTGATATACATCAATTATCAAAGATTCAAAGCAAAATGTTAATAAATTCAATAAAGTTAATAAACTCTTCTTTTGATTATTATATCTTTAATTATCTTCTAATTGTGCTCTTTATTCTTCTAAAATGATTTTAAAATTGGTTTGCACTTTCATTATCTAATTTATTAAAAACGTTCAAAAAGCAATAAAACCTTGAAACATAACCTTTGTAGAAATCGCATATTGCCTATTCGAATATCAGAATATTAATGTGAAGTTCAACGTAGATTTTGATAGAATTTTGTTTATTTATTTTTTTTTTGTCATTTTGGTTGGGAAAGTTAATTAACCTAGATACTTATGCTGAATATTAATATTCAGGTATTAAATTATTTTTATTGTATATGTGATAGTTTACGTCAAATTACTGTATAATACAAAGATATTTTGAAAAATGATTGTGAAAGAATAACAGTAAGATGATTATTTCATAAACTGTGAATGAGGAAAAGGATATTTTGTAAATTAGATGAACGTCATTAACTGTTTTGAATAGGCTGATTTCACTTCGTTGAAATGATAAAAGTAGTACTATAATGTATTATAAAAATTATAATATGCACACTAGAAAAAATTGATTCTCTGATTATGAAACTAAGGGAAATAAAATAGTTCAACATTTTAATTGTCACGAATGGATTAGTATCATTTTTTTATTACTAGAAATAATATGTTAAAGTAGAGTACTTCTCTCGCAACGAAAACAGAAGCTGTAAAATCGAATGTAGAACAGGTAACGCTGTTTCGCTGTGCGGTAATTTAGAATGACAACATCTAAGATTCCAGAATTCGTGCATCTTTTAAAAATAAAACTTTTTTCATATAAAAAGTAATATGAACTCAAATTTTTAATACTATAATTTCAAAGCGAAGCATATATTTAAAGCAAAAGTTAATGCTCACATCAATAGGATCAATCCTTAATTGCTTGATTATGTTATTAAACCAATCATTTAGTTAGTTATAGAAATCTTTCGTCGAAAGAATGCTATAATTAGGGAAGATAATGTGATGGCAACGTTAACCAAATCTAAAACTATTGAATTTATAGAGCTATTAGGAATATTAGGCTATTATTTTGCGCTAGAAACGTGAGATAATTAACTATAATTTCTCGGATTCGAACCACGGATTTTCCGATGACTATTCTACCCGGACGTGCTACTAATTACACCACGAGATCATGAGCAGAAGAAGGCGATATTTTCTTATAAAATAATGATTACAATAACGGCATCTAACCATTTAAAATGCATTCTTATATTACAAGCACGTGAAATTACAATGTTTTGAGAATCGGTTCAAATGCGAATGCATTAATTTATAGAATAAGGTTTTAGTAATCAGAAGTCAAATTACGAAACTAATTACTACAAGACGAGTTAGTAAGGTCACCTTATCGCTATATTAATTTAAAGGACTGCATCATAAAATTTCATGTTTTCATGATACAATTCATGTTTGTGTCTTTACGATAGCTATGTGTTTAAGCATTTTTCACTGATACTAGCATATGGCTATGAATGTCCTTAGTATTCCTGTGATGTCACTGTGCTATTAAATTGCATTCGTCGCAGTAACGTTTATAAGATTGCGTGTTATTTATGCATTTTATAGCTTTTTATCACCAACAGTCAATATATTAGAGAATTAAATTCCATTTCAGATGCAGAATGCGTACTTATATGGAAGTACTAACCGTAATGAATATGTAAAGCTTAAAACAATTTTAGACGCGCAAACTGTAATAGCAAGTAAGCCTTTAAATAAAATTTTGTAAGCTTTTATTGAACTGTGTTTGTTTATTATGTCTGTATTTAACACTTGTGTCGATGCGAGGAAAAAGCGGCTCCAAATTAATTCAATAAAGGAAACAGCTTTTAGAAACTTGAGGATAGATGTCCCTGAGAAATAATGCTTCTTCTTTCTCTAACTGTTGCAGTCTTCAAAATGCAATTTAAATTCCGCCTTTACTCGAGAATCAATAGCGGCCATCCGAAAATAAGTGCTCACCTATCAGAACGTTTTGCATAAATATATTTTATTTCCCTGGCATTCACTCTAATGCTTTCGTGTGGAGCTTGTTAAAGACCACGTGAGCAAATAAGGGCGCGATTCCCGTTTTTCGCTTTACTTACGGTGAAGCACTGGGGCAAGAGGAGGAAGTGAGGCTGGGGGGTCGAGTCACAGACTAGCCGTCGGTCTTCTCTGGCGCCAAACAGAGAGGGCCAATTTGCATATTTAATGATTGCCTCGCTGCACAGACGCGTTCAGGTTTCCTCCTGCATTTTTTCTCCACTCTCTCCCCCACCATTTTTACGTTTTGTTATTATTCCACGTATTGGTTGGTTGCCAATTTGGCATGCTTTCCCGTCGCCTTGGCGGAGTGGCTCCTTGGCAAATCGATTGGTGACATTCGCCAAAGTAATAAATGTGAAACCGAATGTGGACCTATGTTGAACAGCAGATAATTACTGTATCGAGCAGAGCCAAGGACCATGTGCTAAACATGAAATTTGATAGATTAATGTATTATGAGTTTGGCTGTTACTGCGGTAACATATAGCAGACTACAAAAAAATTTAAAATGCATACATTTACTTTTTTAACTTTATTTTTATATATTGCTAGTCTAAAGCTTTTCGATTTACTTACAATGAAAACGTTTGTTGCTGCCTAAGAAAAGCAATAAAATCTTGAGGTTCGCTGACACTTCCGAAGTCATCGAACTTCTTGTTTTTTCTCCGTTGTATTGAATTGAAATTAATGTAGTAGTTGGGCCAAGGAAACTCATACTTGTTTCACTAATCTGTTGTTAAATTCAGATATCCCTTGATGTTTCCTACAATTTATGGTTCTGTTATTTTTAACCAAAAAAGTACATCAACAAGTTGAGACTATTTCCTTTATTCCTTTAATGCCACATACAAATCTAACAGTGATATCGGAAAGGTATTTCGAGTTTCAAATCACATATTCCATAAGTCGCGCAATAAGAGTTGATCTAAGAAATTAACTCTCGCTGTTCGTTAAAATTTATTTAAGTACATATCCATTCTTTATTCGTAATTGCTTTATTTTCCATACGATACGTTGCCAGAAGAAATGTCATTAAATCTATGGAAATTTTCAATATTACTTTTTACTGTTCTTCAAAAAGTTCCTTGAAAACCATAATTTTCTTTCAAACCTGTTTGTTCAGTTTTAGATTGAATTATTAGAGTATTTATCTGAACTAAGGGAAAGATATTAAATTATGTTATCACCTATCACCTGAAAATTTATTTGAAAATAATCCGCTATTGATAGTAGTAAAATAATAAATGTTATTACAACTATCTAATTTGTTGAAAAAATTATATTAAATTAAAATTAAAGTTGAATAAATTCTTGCTTTTTCTTTTTTTGAGAAGATTCATAAAATTTATTTATTAAAAAAAAGAGATTTTGTTTGAAATGGAGAGAACAGTGTATCAGTCCCCCCTATTGTTATTTTAATTAATTTTCCAACTGACTTTAATATGCGAACTATCTATTAATTTTTAAATTAAAAAGTAGATCAAATTGCATTTTTAAAATGTACGAAAGAATAACAAGTTGAAAATTAGAGTCTAGTGCTGCTATGAATTAATTTTCAAAGATATATTTGACTTTAAAAGCTCTTTTTGTCTCTAAATTTGTAACAATTAATGAAAATTTAGTAATTAAATAGGACTACTTCCGTATGAGGTTTTATCAAGGGAACTTGGCGGTTTATTCTTACAGTTGCGAATAAGTAGACTTGAAATAACTTTTTCACCCTGAGTATGTGTTTAAAATTTATCTAAAAATGGCTGCTTAAATATATTTAGGAAGTAATATCAAAAGAGACATGAACATTAGTACTGCGCTGCATAAGTCCATTTTTATTTTCATTCAAAATATGCAGCTGAGGATTTAAGAGATCATATGCTCTTTGAATGACTCGAAAGATAATTATTTTCACCTTTCGGTTTTGTGATTTGATAAAAATCACCCAATATATTTTTCTTTGTTAACTTAATACTAATATTTAAATTATGTACTTTTAAATACTTCTAAATATCATAAACGATATAAAAAATAAATGTTAACTCATGAGATTTTTTTTTGTATTTGGTTAAGGTGCACGTGACTGCACGCCACTTGCAATAGATATCTTGCTCCAAAATATTAATATTTTATTACTCAAACAGAAAAATATTCTAGAATAGAATTTAGCTAAAATATTAAGCATTTTGTATGTTTTTCCGGTTTTGACGAAAATATACTACATCTCAATTTTTGTTATTGTATTGGATAAGTACGGACCACATGAAAACATCGAATATGAATAAAATATGAAAATTTTAGTTCAGATTATTTGAAACAATATGATGATGCTAAGGTACAAATTTCATAACGTAACCTTAAGAAATGTTTGAAATATTTTAAACAAAACATGATAAAAACGCTTTTTGAATAAAGACTTTGAAAGTTTTTTTCGCCGTAAAAATTCATCATTATTATGATTTTATGACATCAACTCATATAATTTGTACTTTGTTTCATACGCTATGAATAAAGTTATTTGAATGAAGTATAGTGCATCTTTAAAAACAGGATGAAGGTTTTGAGCACAAACAGATCAGCATTACACGGCTTTTCACATTTAATTTTTGTATACTTTATGATCTTTAAACCTGGGGAATTATTTCATTTGTTATATTTAGGTTTTTGAATATATCGTTTAAACTACACGGAATATTTTTATGCAGTTTTTAAGGCACTAGGAAATGTTCAAATTGGGGTATATAATTATTTCAAAACATTTATTTTAAGGTTTAATGTTCATGGACCTCTTAAGGATATGTTGTTAAAGTCACTTATTAACCCAGTGTAACATGTTATTAGTACAGCAGCGAGTTAACAGCTTAATTAGGTTCTGGCTTAAGCATTAACTACAACAAGTTGGATTTGGTCACTCTTAAAATACTTTTAAGTTTTTAAATAAAACTGCACTTGTGTTAAACACCTTATAGTATATAAACTAAGACAGATGCCTGTAAACACTTTGCCTTACAGTCGACATTCGTTTTAATACCTAACGGAAAATGGTTATATAGCGAGTGGTCATTATATCGAAAATAGGTTTAACATATTCTTATCATCTGAGGCATTCTGCGGTTACAGAATGACCGCTATAACAAGCTGCCATTGTAAAAGAGCTTCAATTGCGTAATAATCAGCAAAACGTTAAAATTTACAATATTTTTTTTAAAGCAATAGCATAATAACAATAGTAAAACGACAAAACTAAAACAGAAAAGCAACGAAAGTTTCATTCTAAGATTTATTATTTTTAATACTAATATTTCAAATCAATTAAACTATTATAAGTCACTACTTGTTGAAACTGCGCTCAGTTGACTCTGATGTACTGAATTAGAACTTACTTTTATTTAATGGTTAAAGGCCAGAGGGATAGTAGCTAGTATAAGAGCTATGAAGTTTAGGTTATTGGAGAAGAATTGAGTTATACGGATAATATAAAGCGTAGCTGGATATACATTATAGTAACAAATTAGACTTGTAAGAAGTAGCTCAGCTAACCAGTCTAAATACAATATACAGGTAAAGCGATTACTCTAGTACAGAAAACGAGTAAGCATACAAGGACACTAGTCTTGATTTCAGTTCTTAATTTCATTAAAAAATCAGTTAACTTTAGTTACATTAGGATGATTACTAAGTTATATTAAAGAATTCGAAGGTGAAACTATTAACCGTCGGATAGTTTCTTAGGTTTCTTTAAGAGCAGTGTTAGATATCATTATTTGGAAATGATAGTTTGCATGCTATTTACATAACATTATTAACCAATTTTTAATTAAACTATGTTCTAATTACGTTCATGCGACCTGATTTTTTGCAGCTTGAAAACTTGTCTTATTTTATTCGATTTTTAAAATACAACCACAGGTCCCACCAGTTAAAGAGACATTTAATCGTGCAATGCTTTCGACCTGTATCGAAAAAGATGACCAATAATTTTGCATAAATAACAATCGCGTCTCAAGATGGCGGTGTAATTACTCATTAAAGAAATCTGAGAGGGACAAAACTGCAAAATCGCGGTAAGTTATAAGAGGAAAACGTAAGCTGGATTTCTGCGAAAAGATGCCACTAAAGCGCTTATTGCACTTACGGAAGTGAAAAGTACATTTTTAATCATTGAAGTTTTATCACAAAGAAATACTATTATACTTAAATCATTAAATAAAACAATGGAATAGCAAAGGAAAGCAGAACGTGGTTACAATATGCGGATTTACAAATCAGGCAGTGCGGACAGCAGGCATTAAAGAAAAGATGGGACAGATATACAAAATAATACGTGTTTGTTTTTTTTTTCAAACTTTGTATTTATATAAAGATGTTTGATTAATATATTGATTTGTATAAAATATGCAACATTTAGTTCAAACACTTTATCAAGCTATACAAGGTCTTTTCCTTTTCGTAGTGAAACTTTTTGTACTCATGTGTTTGTCGAGAGGTAATTTTATTCAAATTAAAAACGCTTGTTTTGGTGAATGAAACGTACTCTAATTCTTAATATCTGTAAAACAATAAAAATTTAGCTTATCTTTTCTCTCTTGTTCCTTTTAAGCTTGAAATGAGAAAATATTGCCTAAGAATTCAGAACGTTCCGAAATTTGAAATGGTTCAGTCATTCAATAGTCAGGAATTTCGAGCTGTTACCATTTATCATGAGGAAATAGATTATATAAAATGTTACGCTTACACATAAATATCATTTTATAGAGTTTAGTTTAGTACGATTTTATTTATTTATGCCATGCACTTCACGCGGTTATCAAACTTTGTTTAAAGTGTTCTTGTGTGTATATTTATCCTGGGTACTCAGATGGAGTTGCTTTTTTTCCGTGCAGTGTTACCATAGCTCGTTTTGAAATCCTTGAGTTTGCTAATTAAAAATTCGTTAAAGGTTTACGAAATATGAAATAGATAATAAACCAGATTCCAGATTTGGGTTTCCAAATGTCCATATTCGAGTGGAAGACTACGTTATTCAAAATTTGATGTCTCTAGGTACAGTTTTTTTTTTTCACAGTGCGAGAACCATACATAAATTCATGCAGATTTTTCATTATTTAATTTCCTTAAATATAATGCAGAGCTCTAATATTTGATGGCAACAATTTGAAAAGTGAAACGCCGTTTTTAGCGAACCAAGGAACAATGCCAAAACGAAATTAATAGCCCTTCTGGGCAAATTGCCTCTTTGGGCTAATAAAAGATAGATAATAACATCCAAATAAAAGAAATATAATAAAAGATTGCATCCAAAATCACAGCGTCTTATTGTGGCTGGAAGAATATGTGTGCTTATGTAAGCATTATCGCATAACTTGATTCGCATGTTTTTCACATATAGGTGTTTTACTTATAACACATTGGCGACGTTTTATTTATGCATAACGTCGTATAGCATAAAGGCATATCTGATGACATTTCGGTGCTTCTTCGTAAATTTCTGGTTGAGAAACTTAAGACAGTATTTCCTTGTAAGGAGCGTTCTTGAATAACTTCTGAAGTTCTATTTTGGGTTCCTTTCTTAACATTAAACTCTCATTCATTACAACAAGGACTGAGATTATGAAAGAATAAGTGGACCAGTGAGCCTCTAGACAGTGCTTTTACCAACTTTTAGTTTTGTTATATGATCGAAAACGTCAGCACTAAGCTTGTTAAAATTGCAAAAATATAGTTTCTAAACGTCGCTTCACATTCTTTCTTACTTTCGTATTTAAATATGACATTTAAAACATCTTCGTTGGCTTTGCTTGTATATTTTCATCGAATTTTTCTATTTCTCGTAATACTAGTCCTGAGAAATGCGTCTTGGAAAAATATTATTGAAGATGGAACTTATCTTCGAAGAAGAGTCATTGTTCCAAGAAAGCTTCTTTCCTTGAGTTTTAAATTTTCTGCAAAGCTCAAAGATGCAAAGAGATTATCAATGGTGATATTTCGTGAGATAAAGGAATTCACAACTTATATAAAAACACTCTTCTCAAAACCTGTGGTTTCTGGTTTAATGACCCTACATTGCTAATCTTGGAAACAATTTTGTTTCTATTTTCATTAGATTCATAAATATCAGAGAAATTTATCCCAATAATTACAATGATACAAACGTTTCTTTAAAGTAAATGGAGTTACTATGTTTATCGAAGCAAGAAACATAAAAAATCACCGACGCCTTCTCTGGTTTTGAAACTCCGGACATTCTGACTGCTAACCAAATGTGCTTTCGAATTGCACCACGAAGGCACGCGGCAAGGAGAGAGAAAAATCTTACAGGAGCCTCTTATGCCAGCTGGAAAAATTATTCTAAAGACACACATTGCTATGAAAAACAAATTTATATTTGCACCTGTTTGAACTGAAGTTTTATTTATACGTATTTTTTTTTCATTATTACGAAACTAATTGTGATAAAAGAGTGTTTATATCAAGATTCCAATATTGTACTGATCCAACTGATTGCTCATTATAGACGTTCTACAAATGCTACTCTAAATCATTTTTTGCTTTAGATTTTCATGTACTGCATATTTGAGAGGTTTTGGAGAATATCATAATTTAATTTTCAAAGGAAAAAGCTTTAAATACTCGAAATTTACTAGAAGCTGCTCAGGCAGAATAAATTTGTCTATTATTTAGTATTACTGAGCATCATCGATGCTCTCCAAGGTCACTAGACGAACAAGGTTATGCTCTACTATGACGTTTAGGATGATAAGAGAAGGGCTTGATGAACCGTAACATTAATTGGTACTTAGAACTCGTTAGAGAATTGTAACTGTAATAATTAGTCCTGTGAGAACTTAGCTGTTCCGATCGTTTTGAGTCTAATTCACATGACGATTAACGAGAGAGACCCAGAGAGACCATGGTTGTCTTTCTATTTGCACAGTACATAAGACAACCATGGTACCATATATGAATACACGTTCAGTGGATAAGGAAGTTTTGAATTTCGTCTAGCAAGTAATCGTCTTTAAAATATTGCTGAAAATTAGGAAAATCATTTTGTACGTTTCATAATAACCTTTCGAAAAAATTATGATATGGTATATTAACCCCAGAATGATAGAATGATATGTGTTTGTTGCAAGAAAAAGACTGGAATAATGCCACAGCTCCACATAATTTTTTTAAATAAAAAATTTGGAACAAATAAGCTTTTATTGAATGAATTGTAAAGCTTCAACTTTTATCCGTTTCTAAAGGGATCTTCATGTTCGTCCAAATGATTTTAGTTTGACAGCAAGATTTAAGTCAACCGAAAATCACTTTTGTGCTGTAAGTGCAAAATATGGTTTCAAAGAACGCCTGTCATCCACTGTTATGACAAGCGAAAATTACAGAAAGTTAAAAAATATTTTGAAGAAAACATTCTACTTTATGAAGTGCTTTGTCTTAGTTAGAAATATGAAGAAATTCATTCCTTTGAATGATCAAAGCTGTGGAACTATTTTTTTTCTCTCATAATGTCAGAGTTTAGAATTTTGAGCGATTATATGAACAAGTATTTACTCTCTTATCTTCTCGTCTCAAGACAAATAACTTAAACTGATTCGTGTTGGTTTTAATTCGGCCCCGTATATCCAAAGATTGGGATAGCATTTGGCTAGGGATAATGCATTGTGAGTTATATTTAATTTAGATAACCAGTTATTTAATGTTTGGAATCTTTACTGTCACTTCTATCTTTCCGTTTTCCCAACTGAATGCAAGAGACTGCTAAGACAGAGCGTGTTCTGCCTCTTGAAGGCCAGTTTACTAGTTTTGCTATTATACACTCCTGCTCAAGAATTAATCGCAAAGGTGAAACACGGAATAAAACAGAAACTGTTCAATGGATATGCGTGAAACAGCTACAAGAGGTTCGTGTGGCATTACTAGACCACACGGCATACAATAAAGCAAAGACATACAAAAATATATGCATGATGACCATCACGTCGCAAAAGGCCAAATGGGTCGGAAGAATGTGCAATGATAACGTCATGCTGTTAATGGATATGATACCCTCTAGCTGAAATTCATGCTTGACAATGGCGAGGCAAGCTGGCAATAGTGTAGTTGATCGCTTTTTGGGGCAGTAGCGCCCATTCCTGTAGTAATGCATGTCGGAGTTCGTGGAGGGTGCCTAGCAGCACACTGCAACCGCTATCCATCATCCCAACATGCCCCACACATGCTGTATGGTATTCAGGTTCTAGCAAGCCATGGCAAACGTGGAATAGTTTCACTCTCCGGATAACTACGCATCACTCGAACTCCATGCGGACATGCATTTCCATCCATAAATAACGCGCCGGTACCCATTGCGGCGATAAAAAGACGCACAAGAGTGTGTAGAATTTTGTCGCGATATCAGATGGCTAGGACGGAACCACGAGGAATGACGTAATGGTCGGGGAGGCCGTTCGTTACTATCTCGGTCTATACAGGTAACTTTCCTCCTCTGTAATAGTCTCTTTCGACGATGTTTGGCACCCGATAACGTTTCCCTAACTCTCGCCATATCATTGCCCTTCGGGAATCATTCTGAATGTTAAATCAATATTCATCTATAAAGAGTACGTGGCCCCACTGACCTGGCGTCCAAATGCGATGTTCACGGGGCCATTTCAACCGCGTATGACATGCGTTGGGGATGAAGGACAAAATCACAGGTCGTCGGGCGTACAGTTCACCTTCATGCAGTTGGCGTCGCACAGTTTGGCAAGATATGGGCCGTCCTGCAGCAGCAGACAGATGCACTGCCAGCTATCATACTGTTAATGATTTAGGAAATCTTACACATAGCAACAGGAAGTGATCATCTACTTTTGTCATAATCCTCTGGTGTTCAGATCCAAGTCTTATACAGAGCTTTTGATCCCTTTGGTAACAATACTACAGCCTATTAATTACACTGAGATGCACATCCAATTCTCTTGTAACAGTAGATTGTCTTTTATGCTAATTTTGGTTGTCTATTTGCATTTGGCTATACAAACTCTACATCATACGTAAACTGTGTATTTTCATTCCCTTTTTTCTATTAACCTTTGGTGCTTACTTTTTGAGCACAAGTGTAGATAATACTTCCTGTATTCGAAGTTGCATTTTTAATTGCCAACAGTTAAATTCACCCGGTGAATTCCGAACCAACTTCGCAATAAACTACTTTGTATAGCTTTTGGCTGTTATATATTTAAATTTAACTTCACGTTTCAATTTCTACTTTGAATTTCTATCACAAATGACAGCGGACTTGTAAACGTCAGGTGCGTCTTCTGCTCATCTATTTGAGTTTAAAATAAAAGACCCTTTTACGTCCTTTTCAAGTTTTTGTACTTACGTTTAGACATAGATTTACGTCTATCGAAGGTTTAGTCACAATTTACAGCAGAGAAAGTCATTAGACCTTTTAGTCTTCTTAGCTAGGGACAGCATTTGAAAGAAAAATGAAAAGAATTTATTTGAGATTTTATCGAAATTGCCTTATGACCTTATATTTGCTTTATGTGGGTTGTTTTAAACAGTGAGCTTGCATGTCCTATATCTAATCCACGATGAAAAATAAAAAAATTATTTGTGAGATTAAAGTTATGAATTCCAGTATTCAAAACAATCGTTTAATAATTGAGTTTAGAGTTTGCCTCTGTGAATGCATTAATAAAAGACAAACAAATTTGGAAATCTTTCACAACAAAATTCACCTTCTTCTTGGTTAATTAAATGTGGCTTTATTTGATCATCATTATTTAGATTACCCTGTATTGCGAGAACACAGACACTAAATTCGGCGGCACGGAGGTCACGCCTTAAGAGTACATCTTCTTCTTTGAAATTATCGTTTCTTTTTTTTTTCCAGAATGTTTTTATTAGTTTTCCGTTCCCACGAATAAAGTGATTTTATGATAGTTTCCCGGCAATGTAAAAATTAATTAAATTTTGTTTTTAAACATAATGAAAGGCATTAAATTCTTGCCAAATGCAACCACAAATTATTTGTTTCTGTCTGTTTTTAAAATAATTAACTGTATAAGTGATTTTAAGTGAATTTAGAGAATAAAAGTAATTGAAGTTTTGCTTTTCCCTCGGACGTATTTTTCTCAGAATTAGTTTCGCTTTATACTATTATTTTTAAAATGCTACTGTTAGAAATCACGGAATATACTTCTGTGGAAGAAAAGGGCATTTTGCTGTAGCATATGTACTATTATCCAGTTAAGATAAATTAAAGAAAAGGATAGTTAGTCTTACTCAGTTATGTTAGAATAGTTAATATTTGTTATAAACAGTGTGTAATTTAATTGCCAGCTGTACACTTTACCCTCTTCATTACAGCTTTTACAGCTACTGTTTCCCAAATAAGCCCTTCTTTTCTAATTAGTAGTTTCGACAGTATTCTATAAAGAAAGCTACAAAAGAATGTGCACAATTTATAAAATAATACACTCCGATTACTCCTAAATCATAGCATTGAGTAACATTACTAAACTGCCAAATAAATTTTCTTGCCATTTTAATTGAAAATACTATAATACAAATTACTAACAATAAACATATAGAAGCAATTAAAACATTTACTAGTTCTTCAGCTCTAAGTTACAACTAAAGAGCTTTGCTAAACTAACTTCTTCTGCTTGCGACTGGAGGATGCTACGATTAAAGCAAATTTATTTACAATTCAAATATTTAAGCGCCTGCTCACGTAGCTACAAGGAAAAGCATCAAGAATCAGAATGACAGCATTCCGGCTCTAAATTGCCAGAGTTCTCACTCTAAACGTAGGCTCTCTCTCGTTATTTAGACTCCCTTAATTTGTATTTTCTGGTAGCGTAGACGAAATAGTAGAAGTGAAAGAAGCATCCAACGTAAGAAATAACGTGTTAATTAAAATTAACCTTACATTTTGCTAATTTTGCCAATGAATACAAATTGAATTGTATTCAATAAATGACTTGTAGAATCATTATGTTAGTTTGAAACAATGTGCAGTGCCCTCGCTGGGACTCGAACCTGGACCGCTCGAATACGCCCCGGCCCGGATGTGCTACCATTACACCACGATGGCATGCTGAAAGGAGGAAGAAAATACCTTATATACTCCACCTTTGAAATAGTAACTGGCTATTAGGGAACCCAATTGCCAAATCCTGGTGGGGCCGAATTATTGTCCACCACCTTTTAGTTCAGTAGCCGCTGTAGCGTCATTAGTTTTTTTTATTGCTGGAGACGTGAAAAATGAGCAATGCTATAGCCGGATCTCTCGAATATACTCCGAGAGTACTACCGTTACCACATGAAGGCATGCTGGAAAGAGGGAGAAAATATTTTACTTGATTAGTAAAAATCAACGATATATCTAAAACAACAAAAACAGTTAATTTATTTCTTAAAAATAATAAATACGACATACAGAGAAGCAACTGCACTGAGAAACAAGATTTTTTTCCATATCACCAATGCTATCAGTATCAATTTTAATAAATTAAGCTGAGCTATTATTGATTTCAGTTATCAGCTGGTATCATAATCCAATTTAGTTGACTCAAACATTCACTCAAACATTCTAACATAGTGTTAAACAACATAAAAAAATGCAACAGAAAAATTATTTCAAATTAATTTAAAGGAAATTATTAATTTATATACTGTGAGTAAAGGGAAACTAGCACTAAATTAAATTTTAAATAACTAGCATTATTGCTTCGAAATTATGGTATGTTTTCTGTAAATGGCTGTAAATGCTTCATGCTCTTATGAGCAACAAGAGCAAAACATTCTTAGGAATGCTCTAAATGAAATTATAATTGGTGTGAATTAACTTTTATAATTTTCAGAATTTTAAAATGGCAACTAAACGCCATTTTTGAGCTACTTATATGTGTTTGGCAGTTTACTGCGTTTCGTCATTTGTAATATAAAATAGCATTGATAAAAACAAAATTCAATTTCCTATATCGCACAACTGATCATTTGAACTATCGGATATATTTCTAGTTTTAAATGCTTAGAATAAATTTTTTTACGATATTTAATGTGTTTAAAAAATAAATATTGTTAAAAAGAGATGTTTTTCAAGGAAACATTTACAGGAATCGTATGATATTTGTAAGAAATTAGATATGTTTATATAAAAGTTAAAGAAGATTTTCTATTGAGAAATGTTGTGATTAATATATTTTATTGAGAAATAATGATAATTCAATAAACAGTATTACCCGCAGACTTAATTTAATAAAGTGACTCAGTTAGGTTACTACGTATTTAGAATGTTGAATTACATAAATGTGTAAACTTAGATTATTAAAAAGTAAAATATCCATGTTAAAACAGCAAGATAATTAACAATTGTATATGTAAAATATTAAAATGATATAGAAATTAATTTTTGAAATAATATTTTCGCTCTAAAATGTTTACGTTACTCGAAAATAGTTTTCAAATAACAGACTGAGTTTTTAAAAGGAATCAAAAACTAAAATGAAGGAAAATGCATTAATACATGTATTTTCAATTTTCAAAATGTTCATTTCTGTTTATGCAAATCGGATTATATATATGTATATGAATATATTTAAGTTTTCTTTTGTTGTTACTTATAATTAAATAATAATACAATATTAACTATTAAAATGTAATTTTAAAAATGTTCATTGTTATTTGTGAAAATCAGAATTATATATATATGTATATTAATATACATTAGATTTATTTTGTT
>KK120144.1:541732-556084 GCA_000611955.2 Stegodyphus mimosarum | reverse complement strand
GAGGTTAGTGAAGAAGATTTAATTATTTTTCTGGAAGGTTGTTAACATAAATATATTTTGAAATTTGTGTTGAAAATTTTGAATAAGAATTTTATAATTATTCTAAAAATGAAGTGGATACAAAAATAAGTGAAATTAGTACAAATAAGTAATATGAAATTATGGTTAATGCATGTTAAAAATTTATGGGTGATTGTAAAGTATAAAGTATGTTGAGGGAGTACTGGTTCCGAAACAGAGGCCTATTATTACCTCTGTACAGTTGTTCCTTTTACCCTCTTCATATAAGATAATGGTTGAAGGCTCTCTATGGAATGTAGTAGTGCAGTTCTCAAAGGCCAGTTACCTTATGTAAGGAACGGAGGCTTTTTCAAGTAACTACCTAGGCACCCTGAGCCACCAATGCAAAACACACTGGTTAGCTCAAGAGGCTAGCCCTAATGATGGATATGTTTATTTAGAAGTATTGCGAGGCCTTTCAGTTTGTTAAATTCAGAAATTGCAAATAAAAGACAATATTGGTAAAACCATAATTTTAGCAATACTATTATCAAATTTATGATGTTAAAATATAAGTTTTGGTAAAACCATAATTTTAGCAATACTATTATCAAATTTATGACGTTAAAATATAAGTTATAAGAATGAAAATTAGATGTGTTCTGAAAATTTTGAAATTTATTTTGATTATTCAAAATCAGTAAAATGTGTGCAAAGGTTTTTTAACTGTGATATATTGTGTTCAAAGCTTTACAAAGGCTTCTCTGAAGAAATTTAATTATATGGACTGCAAATTACAAAAACGTTTGGACTGAATTTTTAAAGGACTCTAAAATATTATTTAAACAATTATATAAGTTAATATTTTGCATTATATAAGTAATTAGTTCGGTCAAAATTTCAGGATTTGTATTTTTTGGTCAAAATTTCAAAATTTGTATTTTTTCAAATTATTTCTCTTCATTTGCTAAAGCAAATGAAGAGAAATAAAAAAAGTCTTCTTTAAAAAAGCTTCTTTGTCGCTACGCCTTTCTTTCCTTGACGAGGGGGAATATGTAAGAAAAATAAAGAATATGTCTAAGATTAAATTAACAACGTAAATTTCCCTTCTCAATTCTAAAAATAATAACCTCTCTACGCACTGCGTCATTTCTAGATTGATCCATGTCCACTTACATAATTCTGATGATGTAAATGAAACTAAAAGTCAAGTAACCAATAATAATTTTACAGGAGTATTAACATCCAATCAAAATGCATTGTAAACCAAAACTAACTCAGTCTGAATTGGGATTTCACCCTGAACGTAACGCACTTGCTCTTTAAGCTTCAGTCTAGTTGGACTGCTGTCTGCTGCTTTCTTCTTTCTTACTGAAAATTAATCTAAAATGTGAGCTATTTTGGAATAGGCACATTTCATGTGCCAAGTTGATTGTGGCCACAACAAGCTGAAATAAAAAATGAAGATTTAATATGCCTTCGCCTCCAATTTCCTATTCGTTATAGATCAACACTTCTACGACGTTAAAATTCCTTCTGGTCATTACTTTAGACTTTTTTTTTATTATTATTACATATATATATGCAATGTGTATATATACATATATTTGCAATATGAAATATACATATATCTTCAGAAATACGTATTCTAGAAAATGCTAATTTAAAATACTAATTAAAACTCTGACTTAAAAGGCTTTTCATTCTTGGTTTCAAATTGAATTTCTGTTCCTTGTAGACGGTATATTATATATATATATATATGCGTGTGTGTGTGTGTGCGTGCATGTAGATGGATAGAAATAGCAATTTGTGCGCTTGGATATGGTTGCAACATAATATTAGCTGCTTCATTATTTTAGCAGAATAAACAGCAAAAGAGAGAGAGAGAAGAAGGAAAAGCGTGAAGAACAAGAAAGAGCGATTTGGTTAATGACCTTAAATAAAGTTATGCAATACAATGTTTGTACTTGTATGTATCTGTGTATTTATACACATATATTCTTATTAAATTATTTTGTACGTTGTTGTTCCTGAAGCTTTAATTTACATGTACATATACATGCAAAGGGGAGAAAATTCAATCTATATCTACGTACCTCCTTCGTGTGTGTAACCGCAATTTGAAATTAAGCCTATGTGAGTATGTTCATAAATGCTATGCTAACATACTATTATATACATATTGTAGGTTGTGGTGCATTTGCCTGAGCTTGCCTTCAAATAGGAGCTACTTAATAGTCTATTTGCTTATCTTTGACGGCTTATAGACGCGGCTGGAATCACGCCACCTAATTCCTTCGATGAATGCACTCCCAACCTCATCGCCCTGGTTGTGATGACGTAAGGCCGACAACGGTTTCAACCGTCCCAGGGCAGCCTAATAGGGAGTGTAATAGATTGGTAGGGGTGGGACTGTCAAGTGATTTGACGTAATCTGTGTTGACATTGACGTTCTAATCTCTCCTCCCATAAGCAGCTCCAGGGTGAATATGGGGAAGGAGCAGATATCTATCAAGAAAAGAGATCCTTAAGTTTCGAGGACCCCTAGATAAAGAGAGAGACAAAAGAACTTACCAGTTACTTTTTAATACAGTTCTGATTGACGTTACTGAGTATTAAATGTACTGAAATATATTATTTTAAGCTCAAAGTAAATGTTTGAAAAGCCACCGCATGCAAATATGTAAATGTATATCACAGCTAATAACAGATGTTAGATAACTGAGAAAACAGAATTATAACCATCACGGATGGGGAATGGAAACGAGACTTGACGAATTTTGAATTTGCATCTAATAAGGAACTTATCACAATGCTAAGAAAAAAAAGAGTAAATAGCTATCGATGGAAAAAGTTTGGCACAATAAACAATGAAAGAATTTATCTTCTTGACCTAAATATGTATGCGAAATTCGTAGTTGATTGATTGAGATATTATGATGCTTATTGCGTAAGACGATCTATAAAAGAAAATATCACTGCACAGTATAAATATTACTAGCTCTGCTTTCTTAAGGTAAAAGGCTTCTTTTACGCTTTCATATAACATTAAGATGAATCTTCAGAACTGTGTGCTTAGTATGATGAACAAAAGAAATCAATAAGTCTCCGAAATGGGGCATACCAAATTCTTTCCTAAAGGCTAAAGTTCTAGGATTATTACTTGAAACTAAACGGTTATTTATAATTTCAGCTTTTCCAAAAATTTCTTTTTTTCCGTTTCCTCACCAGAAATGTAATGAGTCAGAAAGTATTAAAGTTGAGGTTTCTGGACTCTAAGACAGCCTGTTTCTGTCTCTCGAGGCCACGTTACTTTGGTTCTGCAATCTCTGATAAGTTCTTAATTATTCGGTCTTGCGTTATTTACTTCTGAGAATTAAACTGATATCCCAGTTAGAGTTTTCTGAGCCAGCTTAAATTTAAATTTAAATTGTGTAATCTTTGACTACTAGTCTACATTTTAAATTTTGAATTTGACTCTTATTTCAGTTACATGGCCACAAGTGGTGGTCGATCCTGTTAGCATAGAGGTGCGTTTATGTTCAAAGTTTGTGTTTAAATTAAAAGGTTTATTTTGAAAACCTTTTCAAGACTTTGTTACTAATTTCAAATAATTAAGCTATAATTCCCTTAACGTTTGTTATATAGTTTGGAAATAGTTTATGCTCCCAAAGCAAATCAAACTCTATAAAGTTACTGTTCGCCAATTATTTTAATTTTACGTATCGTATCCCAGTTGGATTGTAAAGTATTTCGGCACAATTAATTTTTCATTCGGTAAAAATCTCAGGTGAATTAATAAAGAGTCTCATGACAGCTCGAAAATAGTTTACTCTTTAAAAAAATGTAACAACTTATTTATTTTTAACTAACCAGTTATTTTGGGTTCAATAGCTTAATTAACTCTCTACTTTTCTGTTTTCCTACCAAAATGCAAATTTATTAAATCTGATATACAAATGAGGGAGAAAGAGATAGTAATTAAAGGAAGGTTTTAGATTGTTGAATCAGAGAGTGTTCCGCATGCTGAAGACCACAATCGGCACGATGCCACACGATCACGCAGGCAGCATCGATAACCGCAGTACCGATAAGGGCGGCTAAAATAATATAAACAATATTATATTGAATTAATTATATACTATAGAGATACTATATAATCTTTCGTCTATTAGTTCTGCGTATTAATTGAGTTTTAAAATGCGTTTCCATCATGAACAAATACAGCTAATACGATCACATTTATGGCCACACTTAATTAGACTGACACACTAAACGTATGAATATTTCTTCCTAGATCGGCAGATGAAATCGCTTAAAGTTTGAGGAGAAGGATGTGATTTATCTTTTAAGACATTAAAACACTGGAAAATTTAAATGCAATGAACATTATTTCTTTTCTGATATTCACATAATATATAAGTCGCAAGTTATTATTCTTAATATTAACCAATTAGCTTTATAATAAATGTTTCTGCCTAAGTTCAGTTTTACCTGCTTGCTTCAGAAATATGTAAATGATGCATGGAACGAATAAATTTAAGAACAGATGACAGAACGGACGATTTAGATTGAGCTAACGGCTACCTTAGTAGAGTGAGCTAGCTCCTTGAATAGTACCAGTTACTGGTGAATTGCAAGGAGCTAGATGATAACTGCAGCGATTCATCCTGAAAACTATACTTTAACTGACGTAAGTTTGAAATTCATACTGTGCTGCTGAGTGATTTGATCGAGTGTGAACCACGTAGGTATTTCTCGCCGGATTGCGTTGTTACCGTTATTGTCAGTAATTATGTGACGTTGCCCTGTTGCAAGACATACTCAGTTTCTCTTTATTTTTGCTGTAAAATCCAAAATGAGGTTAAAATAAATTTGAACTGTTGTTTTGTACATTTGTGTCATTATTTAAATTTTATTTTACTGTCTCCAGCAAAAATTCACTATAAAAAATAAACACTAAGAATTTGCTATCAAGAGTTTGACTACCTATAGTCAAACCCGTGTAATGTTGCTGTTCAGGTTTCTGAAGAAGAGAGAAATTTTCTGGAAAAATGACGTGCTGAATTTCTTCACATGATGTAGTAACTGTTGTTGTTATATGAAAGTAAACCAAATGCATGAAGTTTCGTTTAAGATGTTAATCTCTGATACCTAACAATTCATTTACTTATAATGAAACTGTTTTCGCCGTGCACTCCTACTTAATGTCATTGATTTAAAACACTGCTGAAGATGCAATGTTTTTTTAAATCAAATTTTAATAGGTTGTCATCATCTGATTAGTTCTCATCTAAAAATCAAGTATGTACATCGGAGTAAATCGATGTAAACCCTTCATAAAAAGCAGATTTTAGGTAGACAGATTAGTTTAGTCAAACGAGATACCACATATTCAAGTCAAACTAAGGAAACAGTTTATTCTTCTTCTACATATTTTCATTTTTTTATCATAGTTAATGGATATAGTAAAACAAAAATTTGTGTACATTTAAATTCTTTATTAAAAATAGCCAGATGTTTTTGCTTTTAAATATACTGTAAAAATAATAATATAGAGCTATAAATATATACTTTTAGTAGAGAAGTTCTTAAAAACCTTTTATTCGAAACAGTTAAGAGTGAAGCTCACACACGGCCGACGTATTCCAAACATTTTAATTTCCTTTATTGGTTTGCAGTTAGTAAAATATTATATCTGTCTGTTTAATGTTACATAATTGAGTTATACATAATAATGTTTTAATGATTTTCTACTAAATAATTTTGCGCTAAAATAATGAAATTTATTTTTCATAGTCCCGGTACTTTCAGAACACAGTGACAAAAATACATCTATTTAAACCAGCGATGCAGAATTACATTTTAGTTGCATACGGGTTTTTTCAATAATTTTGTAATTAATTTGACTTATCTCAGCATTGGAAATCGTTAATTAATTTGGAATACTCAGCTCTGTACCTTCTTTCAAAAATTTCTCTTTCCATTCTCTCTTGAAGTTATGCTTCCTTTGTTGACAATCTGTAGTTATTCATATCGTTAATTCTGTCTACGTTAGTATAAGAAAGAGAAGGAAATTAGATAATTGCTTGTATCTGATAGAAACTTAAAGTCGTGTAAATCCCTTTCTGTTTAAACATTTTTGAAGGTGAGAAGATTTGCGTATCTCATTCTTTGGCTCCAACTGAAAGAATGAAACCCGCCCCCCCAAAAAAAAACTCATCCTTAAAAGAAACATCTTTTTGATAAATTCAAATTAAAATAATGTAAGAAAAGAATGAGTTTGCAAAAAAAAAGCGATCTGTTGCCAGTAAAGCTCAGTGAGATCAGCAGTTTGCGGAAGAAACATCTACCTGATCCCGAATTGAAAAATCAAGAATTCATGCTTTTATGGTAAGTCATAGTTTAGCCCATCGGAGATGGAAGAAAGATGAGGCTGCATTATTCCTCTGCAGTGTGTAACAATTTCACTTCTAGAAATAGAATAAAATATAAAAAACGTTTCATCAGCAGGAGAATGCACTGGAAATCTATCTAAATCTGGAATCGACTATGTTTATTCTACAGTAATCAATGGAAGGCATATGCTGTCAAGTACTTACTTGAGTAATTCACAAACTGTTCGAATATTTTAGCTTTTCTTTTTGTTTTACTTCTCACTAACGCCTTAAATGATTTAAATAATAATATTATTTTAAAAAGCTTTATAAACAAAATATCAAATAGTAGTATTTCTCATACAATTTATTGCTCTAAGATATTTTCAAATAAATACTTAAATGCATATATTTATGCTAAAACATATATATCGTCTACAGAATGCGTTCAGTTTCTGTTCTTTTTATAGGTACACGAAACTGTGTTTAACACGAATTGTAGGTTTTCTTTGATTAAATGGAGTCCCTCGTATAAACAAAAACGCCTGAAATAATTCCTCCGTTTTAAACAATCCTTTCGAAAGTGTATTTAACCTTCCTAAGTTTCGTTAATTAACAAATTTTAAAACATGTCTATTAAAGCCTCTTAACATTTCTTTCTATCATTTATCATTACTCTGAATGTTGTTCGGCTAATTAAGTTTGATACTTGTTTTTAAAAATGCATGAATTTTTTTCTTCCTTTCCCCAAATCACATGCAAATACATTTTATGAAAAATTTCCTTATGCTTCGTTGATAATCGGCTGAAGAGGTAAAAATGCATGTAATATGGTTTTGTGGGCATCCTACAGGATCACTGATCGTCAGAAATAGCAATGTGCGATGCCGATCCAGGAACTGCTGCATCAGAATATGCGATTTTGGATTAGCTTAGGGAAACTGCGCGGTCGAGGATTCGCCAGCAACGAGTAACCAGGATGTCCAACGGTATGTCCATTAGTGGGTCTCCAGGCCTCCTAAAGAAGTTTGTTGCAGCCTTCCAAAACTCTACTCGAAAATGCAAACACTGCATCCAGTTTGGTGGGAACTACCTGTAATATTCCTGAAAGTACTCGATAATTAAAGTATGTTCTGTCACTTTACTCTTCTTAATCAAAATCATTATTCAACGGTCCAAGTATCTTCTATTCACAGACCACACAAATTTCTTACAGATTTATTACCACAGTTATTATTACGGATAAGACATAATGTCAACCATCTACCAGAGAACAAAGAAATATGAACATTAAACTCTGGTATTTTAGTTCTGAGTTCAATTCTCTGCTGAACGAGCACTCAGGTAGTTGTTTCATGGAGGTTTGCATATTGATTACACAAATAAATGCCACTATCCTTCAGAAGTCACCCACAAATACGATACCTAGAGAAAGTCTGATTTCTGCTTTATTGTATAATGAATTACTAAATTTAATTCTACTACAATTTATATGTTTCGTTTTCTCTGTAATTCTATGTATTCAAATCTGAACCTCAACCATAATATTGTCAGTCATGCAATATTTCCACTGGCAAACATTTCGTAAGAATTTTAAGTGACGTATTTTGATTCACAATGGAGCTGTTCCATACTGTCTTTTACAAACAACCTTCCTAAAAACCTGTCATTTGAAGTACAGATGTTAATTCAGCTTTCAGCAACATACATAGTAAAATGTAGTAAAGCTGTCAAAAAGATAAAATCAGTTTTAGTAAATACAGGATTCTTAAGCACTAGGGAGAAACCAAAAAATAAACTTAAATCAGAGCTTAAAAGGAATAGAAAAGTGAAAAACAGAAAAGAATTTTTTCTGTGTGTCGATTCTGGGTTAATTGCATAATTGTTAATTATTTTGCATCTTGAGCTAGTTAATTCCTTAAAAACATGTTTAATTAAATTTTTATCAGAATATCTTAGTTATTTGATCAGCTTTTAAGCATTTCGAAACTTTCTTAAGCCTTTCTCACAGTCATATTATTATTTTTTTGAGAGAAGAAAATCATCTATGGGGTAGAATAAAAAATTTAAATATATGAATATATATATGCGCGCGCGTGAGTGTGCATACACATATATATTGCTGTTAAGAATATTTTAGCTGCTGACATGTTTAAATTTCCAGAAACAAATAACTATCATCCACCTAGAAAAAGAAGTCAGCTAGAATGTATTACTTATTAGTAATTTACTTTGAACAATATGCGCACTTTGTCAGAATTCCATACTGAAAACACAGCCCACTTACGGTGTTAAACTTTTAAAGCTATAAACATTGCTATAAACTTTTAAATATATGCGAGCAATTTGAGTAAGTGCCTTTTCGGAAATGAAATTTAAAAACACTTAATATGATTAATTTAAAATAGCTGCGATGAGTCAAAACTAACATCAGATTGAATAAAGCTGATATTTATACTTAAAATGTAGTAACGAAAGACGCAAATGTAATCATTTTTAGCCTCCTTTTTTGCCCCATTTTACCTATCAGCTCTTCCTTTTTAAAGACAGTTCGTGATAAATGTACTCTAGATTTTTGGAGCTAAATTGGTAACGAGATAGGTTTGTATACAAAACACAGGATATTGCATGAGGAGGGTTGCTATCTATTGAGAATGCAGCCAAAAATTTAAAGATTTTTGGAAAGGCGTCTGAAATAATAGGTATTATCAACCTTTTCTCTTCTGCGATTTCGAGCCGGTTCGGGATGAGTAATGAGTTAAAAAATAAAAAATGATGTTAAGGTGTATGAAAAATGATTGCTAAAGAGAAACTGAGCAGCAAAAACAAGATTTGCCAGCACTTACGTTCCAGTAAAGTAACCGAACTCAAATATTTCAGATATTACTGCACGAATAATATCCATAATTTAACTGTCGAAAGATAAACTTGTTTCTCAAATTTATTAAATATACTTCGTCTCAGTTGACAATTTTTTATGGCATAGTTGATCATCAGCATTTTTCTACTGCAAGAGACAGCTAGTCGCAAGCAGAAACTTTAGTTATAGATTACAGTATAAAATGTATAGTTTTTGTCACAGTATGCAAATAATCAGTATTTATTGTTGGCTGCTTTTTTCCACTGATATGAAAATAAAACATTTCAGGCATTTAATAAAATTTAAATTTACATAAAACAATAATTTTTTAGTTTTATTTTATTGTTTAAACTATAAGGTATTTTCTCCCTCCTTCCAGTATGCTTTCGTGGTGTAACGGTTAGCACATTCGACGCGTATTCAAGAGGTCCAGGTTCGAGTTCCGGCGAAGGTATTGCACATTTCTCATGTCTCCAGCTTCTAAATAACCTAATGACTCTGGCGCCCGAACTAAAAATTGGTGGATGCTGATTCTTCACCACCAGCATTTGGCGTCTGGGTCCCCTAATCTCCAGTCGCAATTTAAAAAGGAGAGTATATAAGGTATTGTCTCCCTCCTTCCAATGCCTTCGTGGTGTGACGGTTAACACACTCGGCGCGTATTCGAGAGGTCCAGGTTCAGGCGAGGGCATTGCACATTTTTCACGTTTTTCTTGCTTCAAAATAACCTAATGATTCTACAAAACCATACAATTTTTATAATTAGTAAAAACAATCAATAATAAGTAATGCATAATTCCCACAAAAATTAATAACCTGATTCCGTATGATAGAATATTCCAATAACTTGAATCATGCAGATAATGTACAAAATAATATGAATACCTACGAAAAGGCATACTGCGTTTAACACCTGCAGTATAACCCAGTTACGCGTCACAGAGGTCTGTCACTTGGTGGTCGTGACGGGGGAAGCATTGATCTCTCAAGAGACATATGCGCTAACGTATATCTTGCACAAAAAGAAAAACAATGAACAGTCATAATCTCCCGCTCTACTAGGCCAATTGAAGAAATTTAACTTGCACTTTTCTGGTCTCGAAAGCGCGATTTAGGATATATACTCATGTCCATAAATTAAGGATAATGCAAAATCAGGCAAAGGAAGAGTTAGAAGCAAAACAAATTTGACTTATTTGTAAAGCTTATTTATTAAAGAAAAGGTAAAGAGCAAAAAAGATGCTATATGTTTGATATTATTAAAAAAATTAGCGATTTTTTCTCCCTGGAGCAAATTACAAAAAAAAAACACCTATTTACAAAAAAACAATATTACATGGTTGGTATGATTGTTAATACATTGTATGTCTCCCGGACGATGCAATACAGTCCGTACAACGCCTAGGCATGCTGAGTATCACATTATCGATCTGATCTTGAAGGCTATTACACGCTCACAAAGCAATGCTCTCCGAAGTTCCGGTAGACATGTAGGAGGAGGTTGACGGGCTGCAACTCATCGGCCAAGCATGTCCCACACCTGCTCCACTGGATTCAAGTCCGGTGAGAATGCTGGCCAGTCCATACGGGTGATATCCTCCGATTGAAGGCATTCGCTTACGATGTTTGCACGGTGAGGACGGGCGTTGTCATCCATAAACACAAATTGTGCGCCCATGGCGTCCCGAAACAAACGTACATGTTGTTCCAGAATGACGTCCCGATAGATTTGGCTTGTCATGGTTCCAATTTGAACATGCAGGTCAGTTCTGGAACCCAGAATAATTCCACCCCAAACGAGCACTCCGCTCGTGTACCGCTCGTATACAATGAAAATAGGGGAAAGAAAAATAGGTTGCTATAAATTAAGAATTTTGCCAAGTGAAGTTTTCTTGGCTCAGATTGAAACAAGTGTGCCATGATAAATTTTTAAATTTCTCGTTAAGTTTCGTGACAAAGTTTACAAAATTTAATATTTGGGAATAATTTGAATTGTAGAATTGAAATATGGAAAAAAAATCAGAAGTACAGAAAAACTCCGATTTTGTATCAAAATACTATACATTCTAAGTCGCGCTTTCGAGGCATGAAAAACCGTCATTCGGGCCAGTAGAACAGAGATATAGAGCTGTCCCGTTTTATTTTGTGCAAAGTTCACGTGTGTGCTCATCGGCGTATGCGCCAAAGAACTTTTGAGAGATACTGAAATTTCAGATTTGAAAATGTTTTGAAGAACTTCGGGAGTCTCAAATATGTTGATTTTCAAAGCTTGAGTAATGGAACGCGCTTAGCTATATTTTCTTCATATTATAACTGTGGTTGAAGAATAAGATTAGATTGATGCTGAAGTCCATAGTGACCCCAAAGCATAAACATTAGCTATTCTAGCTAACACCCGAAATTAAAACTCATCTACAAAGCCCTGCTTCAACGAAAACTATCGAAAGGAAATTAGATGCTGTAAACATTTACGGCGGGGTGATAATTCGTAAAGTGTTAGTGATAATACTTTCAAGCAAAGTCAGTGATGATGCACAGCTCACCGCAGCAGTAACAAGTCATCTGGATAGATGAATGAACATTCATCTTGTTTTAGACCACTGGGCATGTGTATGTCTGCAGAAGAATCCTTAGAGAAGTGATTTTCATCTGTCTGCCATTTACTGACTGTGAAGCATGGAGACGGTTCCTTGTTGTTAGTGTAGTGTGTGATATCTTGGAGCTGCTTTGACCCATTTGTTATTCTACATTGGAGCGTCAAAGCCGATCACTATCAAAGCATTCTGATGGATCATAGTCAGCCTTTTGCCCATACTTCATTTCCTGGCCAATGTTTGCTTTTTCAAGACGTCCACGTTTTTACCCACACTGCTAGATGTGTACAAGGATAGTTACAAGACCATGACAGGAAGTAGGACATCTCATCTGTCTTACTTCATCTTCATGCTATTTATTGAGAGACTGAGAGATACGTCACCATCTCCACGTCTCTTTCACTTCCAAATTTTTGGGGTTATTAAGAATCTAGACTTAGTGCTTGAATTTTATCTCTCTTTACATTTGCAGAATTAGAGACTGTTCTGTAGGAGGCTTCAAATTTCCTTAAATGTTTTACATATTATTTTTACCATATCTATATCTTTTATAATTACATTTGCGAGTAGAAGAAGCTTTAGTTTATGAATGCATAGTATTCAATTGTTTCATTGAAAAAACACGACCGTATTCTTAATCACATATCTTGATATATGAGGATTGCTTGAATGCTTTTGATCACATATCTTGATACGTGATGAAGCATTCAATTTCGATTATCATTGCAGAAGAAAGCAATTACAGTATTCATGCATTACATGAATTCTGACTATAAATGGACATCCTTATGCCTCTGCCGTCATATTAATGTCGAATATATTTGGGATTATAAACCAAATCTCCCAACACAAACGCCAACTATAATTGGTATTTGTAGCCATGGATATTAGCATGGAAGTCGACTGCAGTCAAAGTAAGGAATCAAAGAAGTAGCAATATTTTACTTAGAATGTCAAAAGAGATTTTTCACTCTGATTTCAGTCCATATCTCATTAATTTCTTAATTCAGGGACCATGGACATTCGAAATTTCAAATATTGTTTGAGGAATTAAAATGTAAATGTCTTTCGGATAGTTTGAATTTACATTCGTTATTCAAAATTATTTTTTGTATCATCTTTTATACTAATTAAAAGATAGATGTAATAGTTTTAAACAATGACTTATAGATTAATTATATTTTTGTTTAATTTGATACAATGGCAGCATTAAGAGAAACATGAAATCCAGATATAAATGGCACGTTCATTTTAAAATGATCAATATAAGAGGGTTTGTTTAAAATTCCGAAATGTTGATTTTATCCTTTCTTTTATTTTTTTAAATCACCTGTACTGAACAACATCTATATATAATTAAAGTTTATTTGATGAATAACACCGAGTTCTGCTTTAAGTTTCTAATCATTTTCGTTCAGTTAGTTACACTCTTTACTTCCTTGTACCACGTAAAGGAAGTACTGTAATCGCGAAAAATTTCGGCTTTCAGAAATCAATGGAAATATTCGTTTTGACCGTTCCCGCATTCATTTCAACACCTTTTTTTCAACATCTGTATATTCGGACAGAATAAAGGACTCTTTATTCTAAAACGGGATTGTAAAATGTATTCAAAATTGATATTTTCGTGATGTCTGTGCGTACGCATGTTTTTCGCATAGCTCAAAAACGATTTACCATAGAACGTTAAAATTTTGTATATTGGACTGCTATAATATCTTGTTGTGCACCCTTCCCTTTTTTTCAATCGGCATTACCAAAAGAATATATATACATACACATATGTACACACCCACCCCCTTACCTGATCTTACCCGGCCCCTTTACTTTTGCAGTCATTGGTCGTAGACATATACTTCCGTTTACAGAATTCCTTTAAATGACGAAAATATTCATATTTTGGCAATTTCAAATTAAGAAAAAAATAATCTTGGACAAATAACGAACTCTAACTTTTAATGCTGTCACCCGGATCCTATACACTTATATTTGGGAAAGTTTTGTACTCGTGAAAAAGTAGAAGGAAAAAGAAAGAAACAAGAAAGAAAATGGACATGTGTGGACAAGAAATGTGGCTCCCGTATAACCAAAAAAAATTAACCAGCATATTTATTTCAAAATTTACAGTTTCTTATGACCTTTTCAACTTGCCTTGAGGGATAAGTTATTTAAGTAAGCATAATTCGAGGGAATAAGGTTAAATGTAGAGCATCAAAAAATTTGTATAAACTAACAGGAGTACACAGAAGCCCCGTCAGATTTTTTGTCTTTTCAGTTTAGATCCATAATATTAATTTTTCAAAGCATTGGCAATAAATGAAATGCCAAAACATCAGGTTGAGCTTTACTTCACGTTTACACAACATTCCGTGCACACGGAAATAGTGCACTTAAGTAGTGGATGCATAAGACAACAGTTACGAATCTTGGCAAACACATTTCAAGGTAGGTTTGATGACATGAGTGTTAATAATTTATTTACAGATTGAGCGCAGGTAATTGTAAAGTTAGAAGAGGT
>KK120144.1:528841-541705 GCA_000611955.2 Stegodyphus mimosarum | reverse complement strand
CCTGCATTGGCGAATGCTGCCTGGGTTTCATGAACAGCAATTAGGTTGGAATAAGCAAAGACGCACAGAAATTAGCAGCACATACGTATAAATGATGCGCTTTGACAAATTATATAAGAAGGAGATTGCTTAGAAAGCGGTAGTGCTCAAGTAAAATAGTAACTGAAATAAGTAAAGACATTAATATACAAATCACATGTAAATTTATGCTACATTCAGTGGTGTTTGCCAGGCATTGACTAAAACAATTATAGCTGATTTACCTTAGGAGGTAATTATCATCATCAGATCACAGATGACTGATCCTGCACGCTCTGATATGATAAATTAAATTTACGAGAGCATGAAATGACTCGCGTTGGAAGGCCGTGGATCCATCCTATCGAAAGTATGCAAGTTGTATTAAAAGAACGTGTAAGATCTAGTTTGTTTAGCTATCATAAAATGTAACTAGATCTACCTAAGTGTTGATACTTGAGAATTCTCCCACAGGATTGAAGATGAACACAACCAGAAGAAAGGTGTAAAAGACCCTTTTATTGAACACAATGTAATTAACAGGCGGCACTGACTTACGTGCTTTCAAACACCGAACGCTTGCAGTGAAATCTTGAAAGATAATGTAACCTTAAATTTAAAGGTAAAGAATAGTGCGAGGCTACTCAATCCAATTTAAGCTATCAGACTGATTCATGAACCTACACTGGTAGAATAACTCCGCGGCCAGAATGCGTAGCCGATATTTTGAACATATTGTTAGATTAGTTATATTTTAGTTGATAGTGTGTTCAATTAGTTACGTAATTTTGAATTTAATTCTGGGAATGTGCTTCTTTATCAGGATGTGTTTTCCTTACCTTTGAAACAGATTAAGTTTGGGCCGTTAAGACCCGTCTTGGTGAACGGGCTGCCTGATGGACTTCCTTGTGGCTTTCCTCATGTGTAACGCAATTATGAGCTAGTTTGCTTTCGAACGTCTTTAAGGAAAACCGACATCCCTTCAGGCAGATAGTCCTTGTGAGCATTTCCACATTCAAATTAACTAATTAACAACGAAATACATGTATATATATATATATATATATATAGAGAGAGAGAGAGAGAGAATCAATGCTTTGAGTGTTACTACTCTTTTATTATTATTATTATTATTATTATTATGAGAACAAAGCACATGAGGGCTATCTGCTTAAGGAAAGGGATGACTTCGTAGAGGCCCCTTTTAAGGGAAACTGCCTCGTATACATGTTTTCATGGGGAAAATCAGGAAAAGGTCTATGCTGCCAACCGGTTCAAAGGTATATGAGACAGGGTCGAACTATCAGTATTTAACGACTTTACCTCTAGATCCCTGGTTAACCTTCAGAAAGAATCTTTTGTGAGAAATTTGTTATCATGAAACAAAAATTTATTTTCTTTTTAAACTATAATGGTAGATTCCAATTTAAACAAATAATAGGATATGTTTTTAACTATCAAATCAGTGCATTTATACGGAATGGCTAACATAGGAAAAGACTGCTTTAAATGGAAAATTGTTAATTTTTGATTAAAATGTTAGACAGATCTTCTCAAGGGAAACTTAAAATGCATGAAATCAATAAAATTTCAATAAATGATTTAGCTTCATATCGTCCTAAGATTCACTCGTAGGTTATGAATTACAGCGAGTGGTATTTTATGCTTTTAAATTAAATGTCAGTAATGAATAATTTCACAAGACGTTAAGCACTTTATTTAAATCAGATATGATAAGTAACAATAGGGCAGCAGACACTAAAACTTCACCTCTGAGCAGAGTCAAATTAAGTGTCTCACTCTGTGTGTTCAAGTTCCAGTCATGTCTGGGTGGAGAAGAGACAGCCTACGCATAAACTGTCGCTCAGCCCTCTTATCAGTGACGTAAACAACAGCGTAATCTTCTACCTCCTTGGGGTCAATGCCCTAAGAATTGGAGGATTACTTCAGGGTGATAAAAAAATCAAGGTAGTCAGTCTGCAATGATACTGATGTAACAGAACATTAATCTGATATTTATCACTAAACAATATTAATATTAAATGGCAATTGTAATTTTGAATTGAAATAGTAACATTAATTATATACGTTCAATATAATAGTATAAATTACATACTTCAGTACTCAGCATACATACAGTTTCCTCTGTTAGGAAAAGTTAAAGGCTCTTGCTGCAATACAAGCCATATACTCTATAATCAACATACTTACTTTTTGAGATGCGTAATATTAAAGATGACAACCGGTTTGAGTCATTGATGCTATCGATGAAATTATATAAAGCATAAAAAAATACTTATGCAATAAAATTTCGAAAGACATAACGGCTGATGGCATTAATATACGAATAAACAATTACTGAAATTGGAGTTAAAATTAAAATTTTTGTTATTTGAATAAAAATTATTTTAATTTACATTCCATGATTACAAAGTAATTTCAGGAAGATTTTGATCAGAAGTAATACCATTGGCAACCCATAAAGCCCCCAAAGGACTTGGTTTTATTTCTCATTTAGTTCTTAAAGGATGTGTAATTATTTATTAATTTTGAATGATGATGTTAAACCGTCATCTATATATGAGCACAAAAGTTTACAGCAAAGTTTTTTTAAGTACTCAGAAATACTAGTCATGTTCGGAAGTGATGGTCATGAGAGTTTTCATTGCTATAACTTAAATTCCAGAAAATAGTTATTCATCAAATAATATCCTGTCATATATATATATATAGACACATTCTTCTTGAGTATGCTTATCTTGATAGCTAAAATCAGTGGTATGATAGCTAAAATCTATGATAGTTAAAATCAACTAACTAGTCTAACAATAATTTCTAGAAATATGAAATTGCATCTACGACCAATCAATTAATTAAAATCTATATCAAAAGCAATAAGTCAAAAAACTTATTGTCATAATTTTTGTATTTAAGATTTTGTATTATTTTGTATAAATTTCTTCCTGTTCAGAGATTTTCCTAAAATGATCCCCATTTGTTTCCAAAAAACGACTATGATCTTTTTTTCCCTTCTTTTTTTTAAACGGTCGCTTTTTTTGAGAGCTGTAATTCCTGTTTATTAATGTTTTTAAGAATACTGGTCACATTCATAAATGGTCGTCTACTGGTGTTATATACATTCACTCACGTTTGTGAAAATTGCAACACCAAGAAGGAATCGTCATAATTGAATGCAATTTAATACACAGTTGAGTGGTAGTGGTACAAATAAATGATTAAATGTTCAAAGCAAACAAACAAGAACAAGAGATCAGAATCAGTATTTTGTGTGGTCACCACGCGCCGCAATAAGTGCTGCTACACGACGTGGCATGGAGTCAAACAAAGTTTGAATGTCTGACTGAGGAAGAGCATTCCATATCGTTTGTACGCGTACCCAAAGTTCGTCTGCAGACGCAACAGGACGAGGATCACGAGCAAGACGCCGACCAATGACATCCCACACATGTTCAATTGGCGACATATCCGGGGAACACGCAGGCCAAGGAAGAAGCTGTACCTGCTGCGCTGCAAAGAAGGATTTAACAATCCGAGCAGTATGAGGGCGGGCATTGTCCTGTTGAAATACAGCGCCTGGCAAGCTTTGAAGGAAGGGAACAGCTTCGGGCTGTAGAACTTCACGGATATACCGGTTGCTGTTCAGATTGCCCACAATTCGTAGCAATTGAGATCGTCTATGATATGCTATGGCGCCCCAGACCATAACTCCGGGTGTTCGTCCACTGTGGCGTTCGATAATGCACTCCGGAAGGTGGCGTTCACCGGCATAGCGTCTGACACGAATGCGGCCATCATGGTACCACAAATTAAAGCGGGATTCGTCAGAAAACACGGCATGCTGCCAATCAGCACGCCAGTCTCTATGTTGATTGGCCCATTGTAGCCGCAGGCGGCGATGGTCGTGCGTTAGGGGGATCCTGTATAAAGGAGTCCGTGCGCGCAGTCCACACTGCAGCAGACGTCTACGAATTGATGAAGCACACAATGAAACACCTGTAGCTATTGACCACAGTGCTGCCAATTGTGTAGAGGAAGCCGTACGGTCCGTCCACGCCATGCGGACCAGGTGTCTATCGAGGCGAGCTGACGTCACATTTCGGGGTCCACTCCCGGATTTCCGAGTTGTCCGACACTCGTCCGTCCACTGCTTCCAAACGCGCATCACTGTGCTGCTGTTACGCTGCACACGAGAGGCTACTGCACGATACGACAATCCAGCTTCACGAAGGCCGATGATTCTCCCTCGTTCAAACTCTGTAAGTTGTTCAAATCTCGCTCTCTTTCGTCGACGAGGCATAAGTACAGATTGAGTTAACGTTTACCACTAGCAGATAACCACCGATAACCATACACGCCTCGCTACAGCCGTCTATTTATTCGGATCCATCAGCCGTTCAGAGGGCGCTGCTCAGCATACGCATGCGCTACGGATTTGCAATTCTAATCATTTGCATATCATGCGCTACTTTGCATTTCCTGAAAATTTCAGCTCACTCGCGTAAGTCCTTCATGGTGTTGCAATTTTCACAAACGTGAGTGTATATACATAAAACTTAAGAATGAAATAAAAGAAATAAGTTAAAATATAACCTTGAACTAAATAACATTTTAAACGCTCCAGTAAATTTAATAGCAATAAATAAATAAATTAGTAATCTTTTGGAACACCAAATAAATTGTTATTGTAAACTAAAATGTCGGAAATGAACAAGAAAAGAATAAACCAAAAGCAATTAAAAATTAAAACAGAAAATCACACATCTCTTAACATTTCTTTAGCATCTGGTGTCATGATAAAAGTAAGGAGATAGTCATGTTTCTAAACTGCCCAATGGAGAATTTAATAAAACCAATTTTTATTATAAATTAAAAATTGGTTAAAATTTGAGCAAAATGAAATTTCTGAATTGTTCATTAGTAAAGTCCAACCTCAGTATGGTTAAAACAGGGTGTGTAGTTCTATTCTTAAATTGTCAAATAGTCATATGTACTTAGCCATTTTCATTTATTTATTTATTTTTTTTTAAATTTATTTTTTGGTTCAAACCGAACCACATTTCCTGTTTTCCTGTGTAGGGTTTGGACTACATTAACCCACTTACATATCTATATGTTCACCTCTATATGTAGGATATATCCTTTAATACGTTTTCTCTGCAATGCTAATTTAGTTCAGCATATGACAGTACTAGTTTAGAAAAGTCAAATATGTTGGAATATTGGCCTTTTTTATTTTTTATTTGCTTGAAGAAATAGGCTTGCAATTAGTATAATAAAAAAAAGATTTTCAACAATATTTTGCTTACGGAAAAAAACGTACATTTCTAAACAAATATAGGTTCAATATTAATTATTATAAATATTATGTTGTGGGGTTTCACCTTTTTATTTAACAGTTAAATGTGGAGTACCACTTACACCGATAAGCGAATAATCACTTAAGTATGTGAACAGAGACGTAAGACTCAAGAAGGGTTAATTACCATTTCTTTCTCAAAATAAGGATGAATACACTCGGCTCCTATCTCAGAACGTTCAGCAAAGCCTCCACTTGGACTTGAACTCAAATTAATAAGAATTAAGCTTAACTAAGACTTAACTAAAAAGATATAGCCGAAACTATCAGGATTCTAAGTAGTTGGCCCCTAAATCTCAATTAAGTAGGCGAAGCTATCAAGGGCGTGAAGTACGGCCGAGCGTAGTAATAGCTTAGAGAGAGATGCAGCCGAAAGGCAAACGCGCGGTAGTCAGAAACTCTAACGAAGGCTCTCTAACGAAGTCTGTGTAACATCGACTTAAATACTTACTCATTTGCATTAAACGCGTTTCTGAAAATACATTCTGGTAGGAAATTGTAAGCTGAAATTAGGAGAGCCACGAAAGTGTAACAAACTTAAAGTAACTGTTATAAACTTAGGGTAAACCTTACAATGTATATAAAACTTCTGTTCATTATTACATTAAAAAGTTTTTAGACATGACTTTTTTGCATTTTATAGCCGTTCAAATATTGCTCTCCTGTATGTACAACGTTCGGATAATGTATATATATATTTCAGTTGTATTATTTTAACACTTTAGTATAAATATTACTATACATACAATCATAATACTAGTAACAAGGACATTTGATAAATACCATTTAAATATTTCATAAATATTTTTATAATTTAATATTGAATGAAATGTAAACATTATTCTAACAAAAATATACTTTCCTCTACTGAAAATTAAAATAAAATCATCCATATATTAAGCCTTTTGAAAAATTTATAATTTTGTAAATAATACATTTTTTCTTTATGTCTTAGGGGTTTGATTGTGAAGTTATTGAACTGTGAGAAAAACTCGAAAGAAACGACAAAGATGACCTCGAAATTAACTGCAATATTATCCTGCAATCACCTATAAAATACATGTGGTGAAGTAATTAATGAAATTTCTGGTTATGGAGAGAATATAAAATTGAATATTCTTCTTGGAAGAATGTCGAAAGCACGAGGACAAATTGGGAATACTAAAAGTATTAATTCATCTCAGAGTAATATGCAAAAAATATATGACTTTTACGATATATTAGTACCAGGAGAAAACAAAGAATTTGTTTAAAGGGAGAGAAACGCATTAATGTAAAATTTGAAAATTTGGTGAAAAAGCAATTTTAGTTTGGGATAGAATTTGAAAAACAAAACTATCGATTTCGAGACGGTCAAACACAGATCCATCTCCCTCAGGAGCAAAAAAAAAATTTTTTTAACTGCTTTTGTGATTCTAAAATTCAAGGTATAATTTCTTTACTTTATTGCTTTTAGTTTAATACTTCTTTCAAAGAACTGAAAAAAAAAGACTTAGAGGATTTGGAACATTTCATGAAAATAAAGCTTGTGACTGTCCAAATAAAATTAAAAAATTTTGATAAAAGAAGACTGAAGAAGCTTTACGGATCGGCACTGAGAGAAAGTACCTTTCTTTATAAATTGAATGAATGCCAAAGGTATTATGATGTCTATGGGTCAAATTCCTGTTATCATAAAGGCTTTTCACGCCGTGAATTATCATAGTCAGGAAGGAAAAAATGTACCAATAAAGGAATCACACGTTGCATATTGTACATCAGAAGCATGGAGGAAGCAAGCGGATGTGATCACGTCTCATATGAAAAACTGGTGTTCGTTTTTGGTTTTATACGGCATAAATTTGGCATAACAGAAAGCTTGACAGTTCTAGTACAGGCAAGTCGAGAAAAAGTTTAACCATATGGAATTTCGGCGAAATATTGCTACCTCAGTTTGAATGCAACCAATGAAAATGACTAAAATAGCACAGCAAGATATTCAGTAAGTGAAAATATTGACAGGCGGTATGTTCCTTTGATCATTTAGTTATTCTACAAGAAAAACAAACTGAATTACCGCATCAAAACACTTGCATGTTTTCAGAAATGTACTTGCCAATTAAATGTTAAATGCTTTAGCAGAGTGCAATAGAAAACATATCCATGCAATATTCTATAAAATATGATATTCTGTAAAATATCAAATATGTAAACAATTTTCTTTCTATCATATACGATTGTAATAAAAGTTAAGCAAAATTTTTATTGCATTTTTATTTTGTACATGCAGCATAAAATGAAGTTTATCACATTTCAGTAAGTACGTCCCTCCCCCGAATTGGTTTATCGTACTAAATGTTCATTCCTCCCGAGTAAATTTTACAGCAGTTTCAGATAAGAAAGATAAGTATTCACTTAAGAAATCTATATGCAGCTCAACTTTTCGCAGATGTGGCCGAAACTGAGTGCCATTTATTAAAGTAACTGTGGGGAAAATAATGTTTATAAGTGACGGATGAACAAAAAACAAAGGAAAAAAGATTTTTTCTTGTTTGTGTTCGCTGTAGTAAAGAAGTGGTCAGTGAGTGAACTTTTGTAAACTACGCAGTAAAACAGCGCCAATAATCGAGAAATGGAAGTATCATCCATACGATGTAGCATTTAAGAGCAGAATTAATTTGTGTATTGAGGAATTTGAAAACTGTGAAGCTGATAGACAATTTGCTATAAGCAAAGTGTGCGTTCGTCTTTAGAATGCTCAGTACAACAGTTACTTGCAAATTAACAAAGAAAAAGTTCTCAGTTCCTAAGGAATGATATCACCCTCAGATTGACGAGACTTTGAGTAAGCAATGGAGATGAGCAACCAGCAAGATTACCACTTAGGCTTATCGAGGAAGGTTATGGATGTTGTAAAATCGCTTGAAATTCTCCACTGAAACTTCAAAGCAAGCCATTCTTAGAGTGACAAATTTATGAAAAGAGAGCGACTAGTTCTGAAAAAGAGCAGTAGGATCTGTCAAAATTTACCACCGAATTTTGAGTAAAAACTTACAGGATACTAACGCCATCTCATCAAGTTAAGAAAATCTCGAAATTACAGGATTAAGCAGATTATAAATGCAGACGAAGTACTTTCCTGAGTTTACCCAGTTAGCAAGAAAGATGAAGAGAAGTACGCATTCAGTTATAGACTATGTAAAGCATATGGTCATAAACTATCCTCAGTCTTTATGTAGAACAGAAAAACTATATCAGAAAGGAAGCTTTTCAGTCAAGCTTCACCATTCTCATTGCTTATGAAGAAACGCCTGATAAAGAAAGAGAAATGCATCTGAAAATTCTGGCATGGAGGTTCTGAGTGGCTGAAAAGTTTTATAATAGAAAGAATGAAAAACAACTACTGCATTACTGTCGGTTCGACATGATGTTCATTCCAGAAGATATGAACTTCAGCTGCTCAATGTATCCAACGAGCTAGTGATAAGCTCGCTGATGTACATAAGCTGCATGTATATATGCTGTACTCAGCTTAGTTAGCTATAGAGGATCCCACATTGATACTTTAATACAAGATTAAAAGGGAGGAGACTTGTATTCTTGATGAATGGATTTCCAAAGATTGTAAAAAGATCTTTGAGACAATGCCAGATGTCAAAATGGTAGAACTGATGATCGCTTTTCGCTTTTATGAACTTTCTGACATACGCTTTCGACAGAATAAAGGACAGCTTGATGTAGGAGGTAGAAACGAAGAAAAATCTAACCTCCTTCTCACATAAGGTACATCTAACAACTGTGAATGACAGTTGGCAAAGCATACAAGCATCACCAAAGACAAAGCTTACAAGCACACCTGCCTTACAGAGCAATGCCTGTTTGGAAGATTTTCTGCGGAAAACCGGCTTGGCTTACAGATAAGAAAAGTCTCTAAAACACTCATGCAACCAGCTGTTTATCTATTTTCTGGAACATAAAGAAAACTATCCTTATTCAGTGGTTTTATCTTTTTGTCCAGTGGTAGAAGGAAAGTGGCATTGTAGAGAAAACGAGTGTTCTCTAATTGATCAAATGGCAAATACAAATGATAATGGTATTATTGTTAATGATAAAATACAATAGCAATGTAAATATAATACTAGAGTACTCTTCTATTAATTTACCGGTATTAAGAGTCTTAAATTAGAAATTGTTAAGGTTTTTCTCAGAAGCTGAAGCTGTAATTAAGGTGCGGTTTCAGTGATGTCCTGGATTAGATGAAATACCGTTATACTCACATTCTGAGCCAAAATCTGCTTCCAGATCGAAGGTTAGTCACTAAAGGGCTTTGTTAAGTACTATTGCTTAACAAAAGTGTAATCGTGCAAATAATGTGATTACTTCCCCCTTTTTATTCCTCAAATACGTATGCCTACTGGAATTCTTCCAAATCTATTAAGATAAGATGAAGTGGACAGTGCTTTGTGAAATGCAAGATCGTTATGTGTGTCTGATTCAGACATAAACATACATCTGGAAAGAAGACGTCCGTTACGCATCCTTTTCATTTATCTTTCTGGTTATTTGTCATTTCAATACTGTAGAACCCCTTATTTCTCTTTTCAAATGATAAGATGTAAAGTATCTAAAACTCTTTTGCTATTAATTAATTGATTCCTTAGTCAATTAATCACTTCGTTACTTCTCAATACTGGCGGCACTTAGCCCATTTAAGACGCATACTTCTGGTTTAGTATCATCCTGGACGGAACAGTGGTTAGTATAGACTGACCGTTGGTCGGAACTCATTGTGAGGGTTCCGATCCCAAGTAAGACTTGGTTGTTTGGATTCAGCGTGTATGCTGTTCTCCTCTTATCGCGAATGCAATATCGTGCATGCCTTGTTGTGTACCCTCGTTAACGTTCCTTAGCGATGAGAGAGCTAAGCGACCGATGGGTTCGACCGTTGCCGACGGATTTCCCTGAAGCAAGAGTCCAGCCATTGGAAGGGGGATTGCGTTTAAATAACATGCTTCTAGGTCAGATAATCTAAATGAGATTGAATTCTTTCTCTGAATATAAAATATCTCAGTTCCTGGATGTGAAGTATATAATAGGAATATTTAGCAAATCTTATTAATAAAATATATTAATCACTAAAACCGAACTGTGGCTGAAATGAGAATGATTTTAACGTGTACTGAAGCGTATATTGAATCTTTTCGTGTACTTAAAAATTACTATTATGTATCAAAAACTTTTACAACAGCATAATGCTTCTTGAATGAAAAAACTAACTCCGTTTCCCTTCCCTACTAGTTTAACAATATTGTGGGATTTAAAACAGACTTATCACTAAACATTGAAGATAGCAAAATTCGCATAACGTGGAAAAAATTCCGTTTAGCTATTTAATCATTCCCGTAAAGAAGGAAATACCATCATAACTCAGTCGTGCTAAATAATTATTGCACATATCGAATATCTGTTAAGCAGGAATTTTCGGCAATACATTAACATTTATTTTCACGAACTGACTAGAAAATAATGGAAAATGCTAATACAATCTAAAACAATTGTCTATAATTTCATATTACTGCAGTCTGTACTACGTGTACATCAATGGTTCCTAACATAAACTCGAGGAAATTTATGAATACAATTTACATTTTAGAAAATTGAAGTAAAATGTGGCGATAAATGTAGCATCAAAGAATGCTAGATTAAAAATCGAAGACAGCCAGTGCATTGAGGAGATTTCCATCTCATCAAAAAATGAAACTACCCCACCACCTTCACAAAGAAAAATTCCAACCCTCTACTTAGGAAAAAAAGTTAGCGATAAAAAAAGAACAGGGGGAAAGAGAGAAAGTTGTAAAAATTCCCATCGTTTAATTCATCCCATGTTTATGAGCACGTGGTGCCAGCGCTCCATTCCCCTCAACACCTCCTCTTTTTTTTTTTTTCTGAATGACTGAAAGTTTATGGTGTATTTCACCCCTCGTATATTTCAAATGCTGATATTCCGTTCTCGTTTCATTTTTATTTTACTTTTTTTATTTCAAGGAAAAGAATTTGCATGCTAAATGTTTGGAGCCAGATACACGTGTGATAAATTGAGCACTAAGAAACCGATATATTTTCCTTTTATTTTGTGTGAACTGTCGTCTTTGCATCAGATTTGAAATTTACATTTTAAAGGAAAGGAAGAAAAACCTCGGTAACGTGAGTAGAAATGTGATTGAAGCTAAAAAAACAGCTATTTTTCTACAATGAATAGATTCTACGAAGCTGCAAACAATTCCTTCGTATATTTTATGGTATAAAAAGTATTTTTACTCAGTTCTCTTATTTAAAATTACATTTTCAGACATAAAACAAACTTATAATTAATTATTTCAACTCGTTAGTGTGAACAGTAGTGGAGACTCTGTGCTGAGGACATTATCATTCATGGTTTACTAATCAACAACTCAGTATTAAGTTTCTTCTTACAACTCGGTTTTAAAAATATGTAGAATGGATATTCGGAAATTATAATTAGAGAAATTAGTTGCAGTCTTTCTGTTTATATACTTACTTTCAATCCAAATCCATAAACCTAACAATTTAATCTCGGGTATTAAAAGTAACAAAGTTTAGCGTGTTTCTAAGTTTTCAATTTATTTTCATTACTTTTTTTCTTCTCCAAGACTAGCTAGGCCTTTTATTTTGGTAAATTAGTTGAAAAAGTTGGACTAAAGGTGAATAATTTAAAGGAAGCGTCAAAGAATGTTAAATAACTAAACCGGGGAAAAACCTGCAACTGAATTTATGAGCTATTTAAATAATATAAGCTCTTCGTTGGATGATTTAAAGCATTATCGTAAAAGTTATTGGAAACTTCTAGTCAACTGAAAACGCTTGAAAATAAGATTCACAACTTTATTTCAGTCCATGGTTAATCAACTAAGATTATTAAATGTAAAGAATATACTGATAATGCTAAAAGTGCTATTCAGAAAATGAAGCAAGATATCCAATCATTGATTAACAGTTTGTAAGTAATTGTTGTCTAGTTGTCAGGACTTAGTGTTCTGTGCATACTCTTTGCAAACATGGTAAATTCTGTAAAGGGTTCTTAACCTTACGTTCTAAGTCCTGAACTGGAACAGGGAGCGGAAGGTACGCTATGTTCTGATGTAACTGCTGGGCTGGAGAATAACTGCACGTGAAGGGATTTGAAATCCTGTTTTATTAATTCACTATTAATAACAAACCTCCCAATTCGGGAGAGATACAGAACGTAACAGACCACACTTTGGTCAAACTTAACAATCAAATAAATTTAAATGAATTAAAATAGAACTTAAATTAAACGTTGCTTCGCAGAGCAATTCGCGGAAGTTGGCCTCTACCGAAAAGGGTGCGTAGCAAGGTATACTAAATACTACCGCACTTTAATTTATTTTACAAAGCAATCACGTAGTAAGCACTATGGCTTATAAATTTAAACTGCTAGCTGGTCAGGC
>KK120144.1:481953-525715 GCA_000611955.2 Stegodyphus mimosarum | reverse complement strand
ACCGCACTTTAATTTATTTTACAAAGCAATCACGTAGTAAGCACTATGGCTTATAAATTTAAACTGCTAGCTGGTCAGGCGAAAGTTGAGCAGCGTGACCGTGATCTGAGGCAAAGCTCTCACACACCGAGAGGTTTCTACCTCTGCTTAAATAGTGCATGGCTGAACTTCAAAAATTAGCATAAGCTAAAAACGCGCGCTTCTTCTGACAGGAAGTTGAAGCAGAGAGGAGATAGAAAAGATTTAAATTAAAATAAACTTGGTTAGTTTAACTAAAACCTTACATAGTTAACCTGCAAAGCATACATTTAGTTTTAGTAACCAGTAATTTTATGTTACTTACTTTTACTGTCTTTCTTGCTTTCCATTTGCCTGCCAGAATGCTAAATTCTTGTTCGCGATATTCAAATGAAGTAGAAAGAGATATTATTTAAAGGAATGTTTTAGGGTAGCGTTGACCAACCTTGTGCTCGCTGATCGTTCTGTATATGCCTCACCATGTACTATGTCACCGTTCTGTATGTGCGTCATTTCGCCGATTTAAAAGGCTGACATCAGCATTCAGCTGTCAACGTGTTTATCTTTTGAGCTTCAGTTACTAAAACGCTGATATTTTTGTTAATGTTTCTTTTACACATCTTAACTCGTTTTATAATTTATATTTTTGCTTTTTTTCTAAGGTGTGTGTTGAAATATTACTGTAGTTTTAAGTTTACGTAATTGAGTTTAACTTGGAGGTCAGCGAAGCACGTTTGTTTAAAAACTGTTTTTTGAGTTCCTTGATTGCTTGTGGTGATTTTATTATAATATTACAATAGTGTTTTTGCGAGAAATTTTTCTATTTAAATAGACACCCAAATTATGGCTGATTATGAATCTAAGAAAAAGAAGCAACGATCATATAATTTTCGAGAAGATTGGGAAGAGAAATATTTTTTTATTCATTCAAAAAACAAACGTGTTTGTTTGATTTGTGGCTCAACACCTGCGATTCCAAAAAAAATGCAACGTGGAATACCCTTTTACCTCAGTTCATAAAACATATGATATTGAATTTCCTATGGGCAGCAGTTTAAGAAAATGTAAAGTGAAAGAATTGAAATCAGCATTAATAGCCCAACAATCTGTATTCACCAAGTGTGCAACGGAATCGAGAGCCACTACAGTTGCTTCATTCAATATTGCACACATCGTTGCAGTGCACAAGAAACCATTTGACGATGGACACATAATTAAAGAAGCGATGGTCGCTGCATCAGAAACCTTATTTCAAGAGTTTAAAAATAAAAAAAGAAATAATTACAGCCATTGAAAATGTTCAATTGTTTTGAAATACTGTTACTCGTAGAATAGAATCAACGGCTAAAAATATCGAGCATCAAAAGCAAAACGATATGAAAACTGCATTTTTTTTTAGTTTGCAGTGTGACGAATCAACAGACATATGCAATACTGCTCAATTAAGCATATTTTTAAGAATGGATTTTAATGATTGCTCCGGTAGAAGAAGATTTACTTGCAGTTTTGCCACTTCAAGGAAATGCTCGTGGTAAAGATATATACCAAAATATTAAAAATTATATTAAGGAATTTGACCTTCCCCCTCAAAAACTTGTGTTCATAACCGACTGAGCACCTGCCATGGTTGGTTCCACTGTTGGATTCATCGCATTGTATAAGAATGACGATGAATATCCAAATTTTTTCATTATCACTGCACTATTCATCAACAGGTATTATGAAAAAACGCCTTGCATTATGAGCATATAATGACTATAGTTGTAAAAAATCATGAATTATATCCGCACCAGACCACTTCAAGGTTAGGTTAGGTTAGTCAATTATGGCAAAGCACACGAGGGCTATCTGCCTAAAGGGAGGGATGCCTTCGTGGAGGACTTTCTAAGGGAAACTGGCTCGTATACACGCTACACATGGGGAAAACCACGAAAACGCCCATGCAGCCAGCCCGTTCGCGGGATTCGAACCTCGGACCGAACTACCAGTGTTCAGCGTCTTTACCGCTCGGCCGCTGGTGGGCCCCAGACCACTTCAAAGCAGACCACTTAAATTGCTGACTGATGAACTTGATAGCGAACATGTAATCTTAGTGCTTCATTCCGATGTTATATGGCTCAGCAAGGATAAAAGTACATCAACAATTTGTAGTTCTTTCGTCAATAAAGCAGTTTTTGGAATCCGGAAACGAAAGTTACAAAGAATTGGATGATAATAATTGGTTATCCGAACTGTATTTTCTCACGGATATAACAGCTAAACTGAACAAACTGAACCAAGACCTCCAGCGAAAAGAAAAAAACTTTTTTGAATTGACTGGGATTGCTAACTGCTTTTCAAAGTTAAATTTGTGGATAAATCAGATGAAAGAAAAAAAATTCACCGATTTTCAGAATTTATCAAGCCATATTAATAACCACAAGGCAATTGAAATAGAGAAATACTCGGAAAACCTAAATGCACTGAAAAATAGTTTTGAACTCCGTTTCTCTGATTTCCATAAAGTTCAACCAATATTGCTATTCATCTCAAACCCATTTGCCGAAATTAATATTTCAGATGTATCACATAAGATTGGAAATATGTTTAACAAAAATATTGATGTTTTGGAAATGGAAATTATAGATTTTCAGTTAGATTTGCAACTAAAAGCAAGGTTTCCGCAGAGTGTTTTTTGAACCCTTGTTGATGAGAGAAAATATCCTCTTATGAAAGAAACTTTTCTGAGACTGTTTTCCTGCTTTGGATCCACTTACCTTTGTGAAAGTGGATTTTCGACCATCAAACATTTAAAGACAAAATGTAAATCGAAAATTACAAATAAACACTTAAATGACTGTATGAGTTTGGCTTTAACAACATATGTACCGGAGTACAATAAACTGGCTGAAGACAAGCGATGCCAGCCTTCACATTAATTATCTGGTATTTGTTTTACATTAAATATGACTTTTATTGTATACTTAATAATGAGGCATACACAGTTTAACTGCAAAATTCTGTATTACTTTCCCATTATTTACCGGTTACCATTAAACGATTAGATTTTATAAGTTTTGTAATTTGAGGATTTAAAATAGGTTTTTATGTTGGTAAATTAAAAAGAATAAAATGACTACTATTTCAATAATGTATTTATATTGAAGTTTGTGATAACAATATGTTTTTAAAATTCAAAGCAGACAATTTTTAAAAAGGAATTTTTTTTATATTTCTCTCAAAAAATTATAAAATAAAAATCTATTATGAAATAACTGTTAATTTATTTTAAATGAAAAAAATACTTATCTTTAATTTCAAAAATATTAAATCTAGTGTTTTTTTACGTATTTAAAGGTATAAAAATTCTTAAATGTATATACATGCACCAAAAGAAAATTAAATGAAAAACAGTACCATCTATTGGTGACCGAAAAGCATCTTGTACTTGACTCGCTTTCAATTTTTGAGTTCAAAATGTGCCCGCGATAGGCCAAAAGTTGGGCATCACTGTTTTAGAGGGTAGAATCAGAGTGTATTCTGCTTGTTGAAGGCCACATTTGCTCTTTGATTCCCTTGAGATCTGCTTATTTAGGGCGTTGTGTTATTCTCACCATTATGCTTGTCACGCCGATATTAGGTCTGAGCCAACTTGCACGTTTTGTGTCTCTGTAGCCTCTTGGCTAACGTACGATTAACTTTGTTTAGTTTCAATTCTCTTACATTTTGATTTAATCATAAATGCTGGCTGGTTCTGTAAGCACCAGCAGCGCCTTCTGTTAAATTTTCATCCGAATTAAATAAAAGGGTCTTTCACACCCTTCCCACATCTCGTAATTTCAAACACGTAGTGATAAGTCACTTAAGTCTTAGGTAGAGTTCTCCTAGTGTATGTTACACCATAAAGAACGAGACTTTATAGACCAATGGAAGATTTTTGTACAGGATGCTCTCAGAGGAGTTCACCTGTTGTTATGTAACTCATGGCGTAAACCATGAAAACCTATGCATTCAGTCAGTGCCCAATTAAACTTCTAGCAGACCTTAGACAAAATTTAAATTGGGGCCCTATTTATACAAACTGCTTGTAATGAAATCTTAAATGATTTCACTTAAAATTTTAATTAATAATAGGAAATAGAAAACGTTAATACAGTAACAACTGTAATGACGATATATATATATAAATGTAATCATTAAACAGTCTTTAAAATGTTTAAATTTTTTATTTTCAACTTTTCATTTCATAAAATTTATCAATAATACTTTCGATATCTAATCGTCTAAGAGTATCTTTTTCCTATAGCAAGCACAGCTTAAGACCTTAGTCTTTTCTGCTTTATTTAGTTTCGAAACATTTCTTAATTCGTTTCATAGCTAAATAAATTTGTAACAATACTTAGGTATTAAAACAAAAAAGATTAAATGTTGTTATTTTTAATGAATCGATACATATCATTTGGGTTTCGTGAATTTCGTTTTCTTGCCATTAAAATAAATTGCTTCAACTACTCGTCCAGTTCTCCATCATCAATATCACTGAAATAAACTTCATTTCACTTACACAATCGAATCATTTTTATCGGCGGGGGAGGCGAAAGGGAAATCTTTTCTTCCTACTAATTCTAGACTGATCTAAATCTTCAGCTTCTTTCTTTTCATTTATCGATATCAGTTTATCCTCATTCTTTTTTATAATATACTGTAAAACTGCGACTTACGCGAGCTCGAAGTTAGGCAGTTCTTTATATTAATTTACACATTTATTCTTGTAACTGATTTGCATTTGAAGATGTCATTAACTGTTGAGTAATGAAGCATTACTCTACAGAATGAGCTTTAAAGAAATAATATGCATCAAAGCATAATAATTTATGTTAAATGCTGTAAAACTCGATATTCCTCTTCAAAAACTGAAGTTGAAATATAATTGGGTTCGCAGACAAAGAAGTTACTCCGTTGTTGTTGTTGTGACTTATTCCTCTTGTTTGATATCAGAGCAAGCCCGCGAAATTCATCGTGGAAAGCAGGCAAGATTATTCCTGTCATTGGCAAGAGCCTTGGGCACCATACAGGTGACAATACGACTTTGTTCAGTTGCGCCTCCAGTTTTGAAGGAGATCACCTCGGGAAGGACGAGTCAGAGGGTCTTGCCTTCTCCAGGATTCAAATCCGGGCCCTGCGTTACGGCAGACAGCCTAGCTAACCACTATCCCGGTTCGGCAGCAGTCAGTTAGCGTACGATTTGTAGTATATAATGTGAGGTTACGGATTTACTCATTAGCTCAAAAAGATAAAAGATGGTAGTTTAATATTCTTTACAGCATCTTTTCGTCCGCTTTGTAGTTTTGAGTTTAGTCGCCAGAGGATTTTTTTAAATTTTGTTAAAGCCATCGGCATCAAAATACTTCTGTTTCCTACAGGAACAGTATTTACTTTATTATATACCCTTACTCCAATCTAATTAAAATCGCACGAAGAGCAAACTTAGACCCAGATTTAACACTAAATGCCACTTTTTGGTCCCACCTAATGCCTAACTTGAAGGCATTACAGCGCTAATACTTGAACAATGCATCTTGCTGTTTTAATTTTTCTTCCTATTTTAATACTTTTATCTCTGAAATTCTACTCACGCTGATAGCTCATATTTGATCAATTTTGAAATTCTGAAATTGTTATTTATACACAGGTTTGGTTTGATTTATTTGATTATGGCATAGCACAGAGGGCTATTTGCCTAAAAGGAAAGATACCTACGTGAAGGACTTTCTAAGGGAAACTGGCTCCTATGCATGCTACACATGGACAAACAATAAATGTCAAATTCGCTTGAAGGGTACTATGCATTTTGGGATATGCAAATAATTAGCATTCTGATGTATTGCACAAAGCATGTATGAGTAGCGTCATTTGATATCGTGTATAAATGGGAAGATTGCACAGGAGGTTTGTAGTTTGGAAGTCGCATCTGGCTGTTGGCTGTTTTGTGTAAAGCTCATGTTATGCCTTGTGTATGAAGGAGAAGCTCCTACCAGCACGTGGTAGAATTTGACCACGGCAAGATCTTTGCCTATCGAAACTACTGTTCATCCGTCCTCGACATCGCTTCTCCTGTTAATTGGAATTCCATAATTGTAGGGCGAGCATGGAATAAATCTGTCCATGAGGGCCGTACTGAATGCAATGTAGGATCTCAGTGGCCCCCCGACCTATAACGCCTAAGAGAGAGAGCAATCTTGTCCTTGGGAGCCTTGAGAATCAGACAGCCAAATTACGTGCCCTGAGTCAGTAACTTGACCCATGTGCATGGACGACAGGTGGTCATAAGGTGTCAATACAAACAGTGTGACGATGGCTGCTGCACCAAAGATTGTCAGTACGGCGGCTGTTGTGTCTTTCTCTTAACAAGAAAACAAGCACGCCTACAGAAGCACGACGAAGGACAACACTGGACACAAAAGTGGTACGCCGTCGTATTTCCAAACAAATCCCGGCTCTGTGCACAGCATCATGATGGACATACCCATGTGTGGAGGCACCGAGGAAAACGAAAGTTACCAGCTTGCATTCGTCATCGTCATCCTGGCCCAGCTCATGATGTGCTGGTCCGAGGGGAGCACTAGGTATACATCCCCGTCACCTCTTGTTCACACAACCGATATTGTAGCCGTAGTTACATTTCTGACGTGTTAAGGTCAATGGCTGTCCCCTGCCTTAGATCTGCGTGGAGCAGTCTTTTAGAAAGACAATGCAAGACCGCATGCTGCTTGTATTGTCCTGACTTTTCTCATTACAGAGGGTGTTCGACCTTTTATCTGGCCAGCAAGGTTCTGAAAGCCTTTCAACTTCAGATAGACGAGACAATATTTCAATTGATGACCAATTGAATTGTTATGTACATGACAATAACATTTGTGAAGGTTATCAACGACATATTATTTTTAAAGGCCCTGCCAATTTGTGGAATTAGAGAACAAATTTTTAAAGTTCTAAAGGAGCATGAAACACAACAGCATGAAACTGTTTAGTAAAAATATGTAGGCTTTTGTGCGATTGATGGTCGTGCGCTCGCCCATGGCCATAGTAGCGTTGTAGCTTAAGTTGGAGCTGTGGCGCCTAATTTATCTGGTCCCACTGGAAGCCTTGGGAGCTTAGCGCAAGGAAGCAAGCAAGGAAGGAAGTTTTGAGAGCCAAATGTGTGTGATCTAAATTCAAAACTGTGTTAAAAGACAGCATTAAGGTAAGAGTGACTTTCAAGAGGTAAGTTATTCACGAGGCTTTTTAAATTAAGACATGAAGTCCTGTTACTTGTAAACGAAATTAATGAATATTTTTTATTATTTACTGCTGATGTCATGTTCATAAAAGTAAATGAACTAAATCACTGACTGCAGGTTAATTTTTTAACTGTTCTCAATGCCCATAAGAAAATAAAATATCAGAGGAGTTCTGAAAGGAAACTTTGTTTTTGGGTTTTTTGTATAAAAGTGCAGAAATATTTCGCCCATTTAAAGACTTTACATGGATGCATGGTTCTAAAAGAGTTTGAACAAACACGTTTTAAAGAAAAAGGGAAAAAAGGTGCACCAAGAGAAACGTTGTCCGAATAGGATGAAAATTTTGTAAATATCGTGTATAAGACGTATGGAAAGAGAAAGGATTCAAATTTCAGAGGAAGTGAATGTTTTATTCAGGAAGTAAAGCTACATATAACAAATAAATCAATAAGGAATAGCTCTCCTCTGGACTTTATGAAAGTTGTTATTCGGTTTGATAATGACTTGTAGAATTAGCGCATGATATCCTGCGGGACGTCTTGAGAACATCTCTCAAACTGTTGAGTTAGATATGTAACATATCAGGATGGTTGGAGGCGCCCGCTCATCTGGCCATAAGTGTGCTCGACTGCGGAGAGATCTGGCCATCTAACTGTGCAGAGAAGAGCTTCACACAAACTATCAGCAGAAATGGCTGCCGTATGCGACCAGGTATTATCCTATTGAAATGTGACCCGGAAGACTCGAAAGGAAAAGAAGCGCCGTTTACTATCGACGTAGTAAAGGACTGTAATGGTCTCACTTGATGACAACCAAACAGGGTCCGACTAACAAATGAAATGGCATCTCATATCATAACGCTCCGTTGTCAAGTTGTGTGATGAGCGACAGTCAGCTCGGTCTCTCAACACTATCCTGATGTCTTCAGACATATCCTGTTTGGTCATCCTGGCTTAATTTGAAGTAGTAGAGATATCACTCATCCAAATCTGGAAAGAATTTCGGTTTAGTCAACTTGCCAGTTTTAGGCCAAAAGCACGTCCGTCCTCAGCTGGTGATATATGCTCATACAGCGTAAAAAAAACTTCTAAGAGTTTCTTCTATAAGTTCTTTGCTGTGTGCGGAACAGTTTGCGAGGCGCTGGCGTAGTTAAAGTTAGTTGACGCAATCAAATTCGAAGGGAAATTAGACACTGTAATTGTAATTTCTCCTCTTTTTATCCACCCTCCAAACGCGCTGTTGCAGTATTCTGTAGCTCTAATTGTTGCTTCTCTGACCATAACAATTTAGTCATATTCATGTTCGATAGAAAGGTATTAGCAGGCAGTATAGACAGTTTCATTAAAATTAAATATTTTCTTCTCAAAACGATTTTTTTATGTAAATAGGGTAAGGCTGCTACCGATGAGCCGGCTCCTTCGTTCAGCCATCTCCATTATTTTCTAGTTATTGACAGTAAGCACTACCTATTGATTGTTGAGCATACTAGATAAAGCTTGGAAACCACCATCTTGGCTGGGAGTTGATCCACGTTCTAACAAGGTTCCTTTATAAGAAGTAAGATTTTTTGCATTTTCTTCTAATTTATCAATGTAAAGAAAATAAGATATCAGTGAGACGTTAATAGTGTTTTTGATGTTAATGATGACATTTAAAACTGTATTAAATCATCTTTATTTAGCTATATTAACAATGGTTGTTTACTTTGTTATAACCAAACTCATGGACGTATTATATACAGATTGCTGGTTCCCTTCAATGAGCCAGCCTGAGTTGCCATGGAAACAATACTGAGGCAAGTATTTTGTAACTTTTTCAAGTAGAAGAATAAAATGTCACTGTATCTGATTAGTAAAATGCTATCAGGAGTAATTAAATCTATAGATAATGATCTCATTTTCCTTGTTATAAAAATAATTATAAGCTATTAATCTAATTTTAATTTAAACCGGAGTATCTCTAATTCGTGTGCAAAATGAATATTTTATTGAAATTATTAACGATTTTCATTACTTCTTGCGTTATTTATGCCTATTTGTAATTTCAATATTGTATCTGCACAGTAAATGTATTAAGGAACACGCGTGTAGGAACCAGTGGACTTCTACTACTGGAGTGTCACATGGCATGCAGGCTCCACGGAGAAATCTGTTGCAACCACCTGTGGAACAGAATCAGAACAGCTTCCAGCTGGTGCATCAACACTGTTGTCAAAAGTTAAAATTTTTTTGGGTCCTTTTCTCCGATCGCATCTAAATTCTCAGTTGGAAAAGGCTCAAACAATGCTGATAAAAGTAGCCCACCATGGAAGCAGATTCTGGAAGAGAATGAAAAGAAAAAAAAAGGAAGAAGAGCACCGCCATGAAAAGTCAACTCCAAGCTTCTGGGCCAGAAATTACAGTAAATGCTAAACTTTCATTGACTTTAATAAATAGAGCTATCAATTCCAACAAAGAATTAATGGTTCTGAGCTATCTATTGTGATGACTTCAAAGAAGACGTGATGCAATGTCTACCGTGTAAAGTGTGGGATCGTGAGAAATGTGCAGGTGTAAGAAAGGAGATCAAAATGTATTATTGCAAAAACTGCGGCCGAATTCATCAAGAACGAGTAACTGATGCAGTAATTTGTGTAAGATTTATAGCCTAATATTAATAGTAGGCTTAACAGTTATTTTATAGTATTTCAAAGTTTTCAGGTCCTGGTTATTGTTCTTTTTGCACTAGCCTAGCTATAAATTACTATCAAATGCTCGGTTTCATTAAATTGTTTCTTATAAACGAAATTCAATATTATTTCGTAGATTTTTCATATTAGGCCTGTTTTATGATTATAAAGACTAAACTAAAATGCAACTCCTGATTCACTGTGATTAATGGGAAATACTTAATACGTTTCAATGTATTTTCAGTGCTCTGTGTTAGTTTCTAATCAGCATTTCGGATTTACAGATCATGCTCAAAATAGTTTTAAACATTTTATTGAAGTGTATTAAGATGGTGCTGTATTAAAACGAAAATAGCTACCGGCCCGTTCATAGAAACTTCTCAGTCCAATGAAGGCGACTCGTTTCCTTCATTGGTCTAGTGGCTCCTACTTTTATTTTTCTAATATTAACAGAACATTTCATAATTATAATGTCTATTCTTAGATATGTGTAGTATCGAAAGTGATATTTACATTAACATGTAAAAATCTGTAAAATTAAAAAATTTGACGATTTTAAACATCATTTTATAGAAGTGGCCCATGGATAGCAACCTTCCCCTATATTTTAGAAAGTAGCATAACATTTGAATGCCCAAAATAAGCAGAATGATACATAACAAAAACTTAAAGCCCTCTGCATTTAAATTTATTTTCCAGTCGGTTACCAATTTGTGATAATTAGCAAATAGTATTAATACTAAATTTAGCCATATTACGTAATATTATTTACAACAACTATCTGCAACACTGTGTACTTACCTTTTATTAAATTAAAGCCTAGAGTGCACGCCGGATAAAAACATTTTACTTTTATGGTTTTGCTTCGTTTTAAAAATGTTTTTTCCCTCTCTCTCTCTACATATGCATGTGTTTGTAAAAGAAAAAATTTAAAAAAATGATTTATATTTATTATAATATTAAATTATAAAACAAAATATTACTTTAGCAGAATTAACAAAAACTGATAGCGCATTCACTTGTGTGGAGGTGTCAGCACTCCATCGAAAATCTGACAGGCCGTGACTATAAAATCATGCTAGCTAGACTAAGCGAAACGTGAATATAGATTTAACATCCCGTTTAACTCAGCTACTTAGAGACTCATAGTTCGCATTCTACATCAAAAGCTTTAGAAGCGTACTTTTATCTTTGAGGAGTTAACAACTCAATGTTCATTTGAACTAGTATTCTCGTACGAAAGGCTAAGTGACAAATACTGAACATTGGCATAACGTCTTGGATTCGAACCCCAGAGAAACGGCTGATTGCAGGTGCGGTTTCATGATTTTCTGCATGTGCAACATGAACACCAAACCCACTTCCTTTAAAAAGTTCTCCAAAAAGTATCTCTTTCCTTGCGCAGATAGCCCATGTGTGCTCTGCTGAGCTGAAAAAACTAACTGTTGTGCTTTTCTTTACCAAGGTATTTCGTGGATATAGGAACTTAAGTTACGAGGGAGAAAAGAAGTTTCAGCATTAAACTTGGTCTTTGTTACTCAACATTATTCTGTTTTAGTGAGATCAACAGAGCCTCTTATCACCGTTTACCGACCAGAAAAAGAAAACATCAAAATTAAGAGTAATCTTTTTTAAGATTTCCTTAAATAATTTGCATCTAAGTAGAGATACAGAAGAAGGCCAATTTGACACGATGATAACATGTTGCTAAAGAAAGTAGTTTTCATTGCGAAGGAACAAAATGAGAAGCAACGTATTTTAATCAACCCTTGTCAATGAGATCTATTTAGATTACCATGAAAGAAAAAAGTACGAAGAGTGTGTAACTGAAGATTGAAGTAACTTTAATAAGATTGGACAAAATAAAGGTAGAATGAATTCAACATTTTTTGGAATCGATATTCGAATTCAAATTCCCAAATTTCCTGGAGTCTGCTATGAAGACTAACTTGCTAAGAACTAATAAAAAGAAGGACAAAATCTTAGCATTCAAAGTATTTAATGAAAATAAAATATGAGACTTGTGTTTAGTAAAAAAAAGCAGTTTAAAAATATAGATTTAAAAAACTCAGTTACATTTATCAAGAAAATTTTAATTAAATTTAATAAATACAGTACGTAATTAAAACTCTTGATTTTGAGATTGATGTTTTCAGTATAAATTAAAAAATATTAGAAACACTTCAAACGTTTTCCTAATCTCTTTTAAACCAAAGCAAGTGTAGTAAAGAATGTTGTTTTAAGAATTAAGTAGTTTAAAACCTAAAAATGAAACGTTAACGTCAGAAAATTAAGAAAATCAAAGTACTGTTTATTTAAGAGTTTATAAAAGCGTCTTACACTGAACACTAAGAATAATAAAAAATATAATGGCTGAAACCATACTGAGGGTGATATACTATAGTTTTCTTTTGTTTCGAAATAACCTCACAGTCTATCTATTATTCGTTTCAGCACTTCGCCTTTTTCCGGGAAGATGTTGATTAAATGAAAAGAGCTGGGATACTTGAGGGTCTTTATCGTATTTTTTGAAAAGAATAATTTGACTTTTTTGTTTTCTTAATGAAAGATTTGGGATTCGTGTAACCCATCCCTAAAATCAACAATAGATTGGGTTTGAATATTTGGAATATTTGAGAAGCAAGTATAGATTATCTGGCCTAAGAACTTCGCATTCATGTTATGCAAGGTGAAAAACCACGTAAACTCCTATGCAGCATTTCCATACTTCGGCATTTGAGCCTAGGTCTAAATAGGTTTGCTCAGTGACAAGTTTGGTGTCCTTCCCATCCCTAAAATAAAAATAAATTTACCTCCGATGTATTAAAGGACACCGTTCTTAGTTATTCATAATTGAAATCAGTGGTCTCAAACTAAAACTCCATGCGGGTCGAAAGCACGGTCTGAAAGCAGCTGACGAGCCACATTTTTTTTTGAATGAAAATTTTTATTAATAAAATAACAAATATTTCAAATAAATTTTAAACTTTGCTTAGTAAATATGTATCAGATCACACGTAAACAATAATAATAATAATAATAATAATAATGTAAATAGAAAAATTCTAACTTACATTTATTTTCTACTGAAATCTGAAGATGGCTACTTGCAAGATATTTTTGTTATTTACACTCTGTAATTCTAACATACTCACAGCTAAATATTAATATTTCAGATTCCCATTTATTTCCAATAATTATAATATGTTTAATTAGTAATTAAATACCGTATTTTATGTTAAAAACCGTACTGTATTTTATGTTAAAAACAAACAAATTATGAAAACATTATAAGTTTTCAAAGAAAATTTGGTAAGTGGGACAAAACTTGAGAATAAATAATGACAACCTAATCTCTATCTCTTATTAAATTTTTTCGTCATATAAATGAAAATATGTATGTTTGTATGCAAATAGTTATAAATTTCTTATGTAAGTACAGAATTTGTACGTCCGAGTACTGTAAAAAGACTTCGTGAAACTATCTTCATCACGAATTATAAATGGTCGTCGGACAATACAGCTCTTTTCTTGTTAATTTTCATTTGTGAAAAAACGCTGTTTTATGCATAAATGTATTCCCAAGCAAAGTGATTATTCTTATTGTAAAAATTCGGAACTGAGCGTACTTATTTTCTAACAAACACGAATAAAAGTTAATCATATGTTCAGCTTCAAATTTTTGAATAAAATTTGTATCACATTTTAAATTAACTAGCTAAATTTATACATCTTCTGGAGCATTTTCAAGAATTTTTTTTAATGATAATAAAAATAATGTAACCTCCAACTTCAAATAATAAAAATCTTGAAACCTTTACAACAAATAGTACATAATTGAAATGTATTCGCGAGCAGCATGCGGAGCGCGGTCCGCCAGTTTGAGATCTCTGCTTTAAATCTCATAAGTTACGAACTTCCTAGTAATAGAAATAGCTATTTATCCCTTTTCTACATAGCAGAAATGCTCCAATGAACAGACTTTCTGAAGAAGGATAAAAAACTTTATTTCACATCCAGAAATCTTAAATAAAACGCAAGAAAGCGCGCGCATAGCTGATTTCAATGCGGAAGTTTTATTGAATGCTCTTTTATCTGAAGAATATGCTTTCAACTTAACACCAGACCTGAAAATGAGCTATGGAAGCCATAAGGGTAGTTTCCTCTTCAAATGTCAAGCCTTTAGAACTCTCAACTATTCAACAAACGAAACTGATTGGCTGTCGTTTCTAATGCACCCGTGTTTATAAATTTTCTCAAGAACTTTCGTCGGCTTTGAGAAAAATTTTCTGAAATGCGTTTCCTTGAAACTTTGACAATATCACATAGCTGACAAGAAATTGCCAAATATAGCATCAATTTATGATAAATATTTTTTTCTAACGGCAGGACATATGGCTAGGTAAGCTTTCGTCGATAATGACAGAATTCATCAGTTATTTAGCCATCTCGTAAAGAACGTTGTCTAGGATACACCATACACCAGGGAGTGGCCAACTTACTCCAGCAAAAAAAAGGAAGTTTGGTCCTAATTTTGATGGATAACATCCCGGGAGACAGATATGAGAATCTCCTCCTTTCAAACCACTAAATTGTCGAAAGGAATTTCGGCTCGAAATTATTTCAAGTGTTTCCGTGTCTAAAAGATGTACACTTACAAATATCCATCCCTTCTATTCGAACTCGAGCCCAAGGATATGATAGCCGATCTTCCAACCCCATGACAACAAGGCGGCTTGGCAACAACTATTTTGCCAAAACGGGTCAGGAGCTCTTCTGACTTCATCTCTGGTTCTAATCGAGTTATATCTCTATACTTCAAAAGTCAATCAATTCAGAATTACAAGATCTACAACATGATATTGGAAATAAACAGGTACAAATACATATTCACAAACTTAACTACTCCTAAATACACAATATATAAAATGCACCGCCTATACATTCACAGAGAATCATTTTTGGAATGCATGTGAACGTGTAGCATGAGGATTTGAGGTTGCCTTCACTTAAATCACCGTGCACATTGGAAATATTTTCGTATATAAAACATCGCTTCATCTGTGAACACCACATGGCCAAGAAGTCCAGCTGCAATGAACTCTGCTGTAAATCCACTGATAGGGTCCAATACTCAAAGGATAATCTTCTGTTTTCAAAGCTTGAGTTCTATCCAGATGGAAGAGGTATAATCGTTCTTCATATAACCTGTGTTGTCTCACACCTATGCGATGAGAAATTGCGCTTGTGATTGTGTCGAGTTTGTTTTTCACAAGGTTCATGATCAAATTCATCCATATCTGGAAGCCGTGCAGATCGCGATCGACCCGTTACATGTCTCCTGGTGTCAAAATAGGCAGTTTTACAAAGTTGGTGGTTTACCGCTCAAACACGTTTTTGGTCCAGCACTCGTCTATTTAGAAAGCGTTCCTGATACATAGCCATTCTCTACTGCTACAGTTTGCAGTTCCATACAATAGATGCATTCTGCCTTCTCGGTATTCGTAAAGTTTTCCATCACGGGCAATAACATAGCTGCAAGTGGCATGATCCCACAGAGGCATAATATTGACGAGCAGCAAGCAGCTTAATGCCATCTTATGTGAAAGTATAAACCAATCACTCGGTTGACGCTGCCAAGCATGTAAAATTACGTTTTGGTGGACGCAACTTCAAGCAATAATTGTAAAATCTGCTGCAAAGAAGCACACATCAACGATTCTGTACAGGTAAACAGTTTAGGCTTTCTTGTGTTTGCGTCTCAGGGTGTCACTTGCGCTCGTACATTTGTACGCAAAAAAATTTGTTGTAGTGTGCTCTATCAACTCTTATAGTTTGTTTCGAGAATTCGGAATTGCCCTGTATATTAATTATAGGCACATAATAATAATCAATGATCTGTTCCACCATTGGCACTACAGGTGTATATAAGGCGAAGTAGTTAGTGCCTGTGTATTATTAAAGTAGATAATATTGTGAGCCAAAAATACTGTAAGTAAGCGTATTAGAACTTTCTTCAGGTATCATTTGGCTTGTTGTAATGGTTATTATTTACTCATATAATTATAGTATATATTTAATAGGTGCAAATGTGATTTATCGAGTTTCTTTTACTATATGCACCAGTGAATTCTGTAATATTGTAACGTAATACATCTTGCACATATTAATTAAAAGTGTATTAAGGAGGGAGGGTGGTGCTTATTTGCGTACCTAATGAGATAGGATAGAATTTGTAAGCGCAAACTATACAGAGTGAATGTACCGTTTATTCAGTAAATGTGTCCTATAAAATGTCCATTAGATGTTATAATCTGTAATTAAATAATTTAGAACATGTTTAGTCATATTAGATACAATTCATGTCTGTCTGTCTATGAGTTGTAACATTACGTAGCTCTTCGCTGTAGGTATTAACTGGGATAGCAGTATTATATAATATTTGTAAATTTAACTCATTTGTATGCATTAATTATAAGTGCATTAGATGAAAATGGTATTTGAGCGAGTATACAGTATAAGTAAGCTTACATTACACGGATAAAACTTATTTTATATTAAGTAAGACTATTTAGAAAACTTTTCAATTATACGCACATTGCATAAATGCTTAGTACACTTACAATCGTAGAGCTGGTGCATGAGTGATATACCTGCCTCAGGCGACCAGCTAGAGGAGCGTCAAATTAGCTGCGAAAAATTAGATATTCATAAAAGAAATTATGATTGCTGCTATTAAGCTTTGGAACACATCACACACAATTTTGAAATACCATATTTAAAATGACATAGTTTTAACAACTTTTATAATAATTTAAAAGCGTTATATTCTCAACATTGCATTTCATACCGTTCTGGGTTTCAGTAATCGTCTTTCTTCGCCGGCCATTTGTTGGCGCTTCTCAGGTTCGGTTCAAAGAAGTATTCATAATAACAGAAGAAAAATTAAGAATGAATTAACTGATTCTCCTTCTGGTATTCTATGCAGCTGTAATCAGGTTATACATACTCTTATAGACAATCATCCTTGACTCGAACCCGGGCTCTTCTTTACGGCATTCAGCATAGCTAATCCCAATCCCGATTCGATGGCTCTTTAAAACATTTCATACCAATTCCCTGATGCTTTTAACACGGGGAGCATTGCGTTCATTCGAGCTTCTAAATTGCCGTGAGAGGCGATTTTGTTTCATGGTATTAAAAAGCACATCTAGCATTTTGCTTTTTTTTCTACGCCATTTTGTTAACTATTCCTTGGTTTCATCAACTATATGGTAAAAATAAGCTGACAGTAGGATTACATCCTACTTTTTCCCAGCACATATTCCCCATGCATAAAAGATAAAGTCCCTAAAAATCCCTCAAACTACCGCCTCATTGACCGTACAGGTAGCGTTTGCAAACTGTTATAAAAATTAAAAAACCGCTGACTGGGCTACATCTTAGAAAAAATTGTAAAATCTCGCCATTTCAGAATGGTTTCTGTAAAGGCAGATCAACCATTGATAACGTGCCCGTAGAATGTAGAAGTTTTTAAAAGCAAGGATGTTTTAAGTAAAGATGGATGTGTTTTGTCAGATGTATACGAACAAAAAGAAGGTGTGCTTGAAGGCCGTGTTTTGAGCGTGACTTTATTCAGTTTATAAATACATTTCTTTTTTAAAAGAGTTTCCTCCAACTGTTTCAGAATCCATTGTATGTTGACGACCTTCAAACATTGTCAAGATGAAGATACGAGATATATGGAAAGACAGTTACAGCTCATTCTTAACAGAATCAAGAAATATTAAAAAAGAGCATTAATTTGCATTTTCGAAACACTAGATTGTTTTCATGTACTTTTGTAGAAGGCGGAAATCTTCACCCTGAGCCTGAGTTTCGCCTTGAAGGATCATTAATTCCACTCCAGTCTGAAGTGAAATTTTTAGGGCTGATATTTGACCGAAAGCTGACATTCCTTCCACATGTCGTATACTTGAAGTGTTTTAGAGTATTAAATATTTTAAAAGTTGTGTCAATCGCCTTCTGGGTTGCGGATTTTATCTCAATGCCTCATTATTTACAGAGGGCTTGTCTGCTCTTGATTGATTATAGCTCAGCTGTTTATGTCTCTGCTAGGTCTTCAGTTTTGTTAAAGTTAGGTTCTGTTCGCTATCAGGTTTGAGGATTTGCTTTCTTCAGGACTTTTTCCATCCAAAGCCTGTAAGTTGACTCGTATGAGCTATCGCTGTAGTTTAGGCATTTGTCTCTTAGGCATTTATTTAACATACTATCATAACCTGAGCATCCTACTAAGACATGTTTACTTAGTGATAAGTGTGAACTCTTGTTTGAAGCAGGACCTTCTTGCGTGCCTTCTTTTTCTTTAAGAGCTCATTCTTTGATTGAAGAATACTCCATGTCTAATATGTCCAACAAACAGTACAATATTCTGAAATACCACCTTGAAAGTATGCGTAAATTCAGCTTTTTGATGTTTTCCACCATCATGACAAAAGAAGCACTAAAGAGGTTATATACAAATAACGTTTTATGAGCACAGAATATAAATATAGCAATTTTATTTCGTATATACAGACGGGTCGAAAGGAGCTAAATACGTTGGAGCATCTTACGTGACCGGCAATCATGTGAAGAGCATATGTTTGTATGGTGTTCGCTAAGTCCTGACATTTGAATTAACTGCTGTATATTATGCTCTTTTCTTTATTTCAAAACTATACTGTACACAGTTTATAACTTATATTGACTCGTTTAGAGTTGCAAAAGCTTTAGAAACTTTTTCTAACACACAGAATCCGCTAGCTGTTGAAATGATAAAGTTAAACTTTAGCTTAAGGAAGAGTAGTTTTCAGATTTTTTGATGACGGGTTCCTGAACATATCAGGATAAAACGGAATGAACGGGCAAGCATCATAGCTGAGCTGTCCAATCGGCATATCCCATTTAGAGATAAGCACTGTCATCAGTGACTCTGGGGCGTACAGCTTGGTAACAAGCTGAGAAGTATAAAACCTAGAATACTAGAATAAGAAGATGAGAAGATTAAAAGAAACCGGAAGGAGGAAGTGGTTTCAACATGCCTTAGAATTAACAACGCTTGTGTTACTCGTAATTACCTTCTAAAAGCCGAGAATGAGGAGCTCAATGTGCAATACCCCTCTATCCGAGCGTCGCGCATTTTAAGTGATTGCTTATTATTTAAGAGATTTCATTTAAAGTACTTTAATAATTCTTATTATATCTTAACCGTTTAGTTAGAAAAAAAAATCAGTTTTAATTTATTCAATTTTTTAAAAGAAATTGGTTTTTATTATTTCATCTGGAATAATTTAAACTAGCTAATGTACTAAATGTGTGGCAAGTTTAAAGATTTTCAAGTACTTCTATATTTTAATTCATTTCGAAAACTGCAGCCACCTTTTTCATCCCCTAATTAATCAGTGCCACTAAGTGTTTAATTTTAGTTTTATTCTAAAGTTTTACTGATCATATAAGGAAACTGTAAAAAAATGGACATTATCTCTAAAGAACACTAATTGAATAATAAAGTAGATTCTGAAAAACATTCATGATTTTTCTTTGCTAAAAGCACGGAAACTAAATTATAAAAAATAGTTGAAAATTAGTGGAATGCAATTAGACCTCCATTAGCGAAGACTTACGCTTTAGCAGCTACTTCCTTTTAACGGATATATCCTGAATCACTGGATCCTCGAAGTACACTGGTGAAATAAATTAAGAGAATTTTCGTATTTGATCTACGATCTCCAGAACTACTGAACCGATTTTAATAAAATTTGGTGTGAACATAGGTTGATTTAATACAAAAATAAACATTCAGCAGTTATAATAGACACACATGTTCGTGTGTAACACTCATGGGAGTGTCAAGGTCTTAAACAGCGGTTGCAGAACATACGAAAGAAATGGGTTAATAGGGGGTATGGTCCCCTCTTACAGCCATACAGGCCTCGCAGCGTGATTTCATACTGGAAATAAGGCAGTTTATCAGTGCCTGTGACAATTGGTACCACTCATTCAGCAACGCAGTTTTCAGTTCCTGGATGGTTCTCGGAGGAGGGTTGAGAGTTGCAATTGCCCTTCCCAGAGCGTTCTAGACATGCTTTATAGGGTTGAGGTCTGGAGACCTGGCTGGCCAATCCAACCGGCGAATATCTTCATTCTCGAGAAATTCGTCAACCAGAAGAGCTGTATGTGGCCTTGCGTTACCGTCCTGTAAGATGAACTCGGGGCCCACTGCACGCCAGAAAAGGGGAACGTAAGGCTCCAAGACCTCATCCCTATACGACATACCAGTCACAGAGCCTCTGTCAAAGACGTGGTGAGGTGTGCGGCCATCCAACATGATGCCTGCCCAGACCATTACACCGTCCTAATTGTTGATTTCGCGGACATTGCAGTGTAGATAGCGGGTCCCTGGCTCTCTCCATATGAACGTACGGCGAGAATCGTGTTTAGGCTAAAACGGAACTCGTCGGTGAACAGAACGGTCGCCCATTGCTCCGTACTCCAATCACTATGCTGCCTGCACCATGCTAGTCGGACTCTCCTGTCCGTAGACGTGAGTGGATACAGACATGCGGTCTTCTGGCAAACAAACCTCTCATTTAGTCTTTTGGAAACAGTCACCCTTGTTACACGGCTTCCTGTGGTTGCATACAGGTCCCGAGAGAGCTGAGAAGCTATAGCCCCTCTGTTACGCCTCGCTGAAGTGGACAAATAGCGATCTTCTCTGGCTGTCGTGGCTCTTGGACGACCTTGCCCAGGCTTTCTCCCGATGAATCCAGTATCCTGGAAATGTTTCGATAGGTTACGCACGACGCTGGGCGTTAAATTAAACCCTCTGAATATGTGGATTTGAGATTGGTCTGCCTCTAGTCTCCCCACAATTCGCCACCTCATTCCATCCTAGACGTTGGTGAATACTCATTTTTACTGTTCCTATGTGAATTTAACCAATTGCTGCAACATAACACCAAGAAATTCGCCGAGGTGTGCTAGAGAACGCACAATTCGCCTTACCCTCCATGCGCTTATAAAGCCTGTTTTTCTGCTGATTCCGCCTACACACACGTGTACGCTTACGTATTTGCCGTACAAGATTTGCATTTTTATCTAGAAGTAGTGGGTTTTCCTTCAGTTTAGTTCTTTTCATGCAATTCGATAAAATATGCAAATTCTCTTAATTTATTTCACCAGTATAGTTAAACCAATACACTCGCATTCAGCGGATACTTCCTGAAAACAAAAAAAAGCCTTAGTTCCATGCGCGACGCTAATGGGAGCTTGTGGGTACGCCTTGGTAACGGACCTTGGTCCCATATAACTTCCCTAGCTGTTTGACTTTACTTTTTATATCAATGTTTTTATTATTTCAACGTTATTAGATATTTTGCTTAAATTACCAAAACGGCATTTGTTGCCTTTTTCATTTTAAATCTATAAATATTTATATAAAGTATTTTCTCTTTATAAAATTTTAAAACAGTCGTCTTTGTTGACTATAATAGTGTGAAGGATAAAATTACTTGCACTTTACATGGGGGGCATTCATTTACAGGTCTACATTTCTTCATTTACATTGAAGATATGTCTGGGTTTCTGGTAATCTGTACAAATATCATTTACGTACGTTTATGGATTGCAGTTTTGCGTAACTGTTAAAGAAATCTAACAGTTAGAGCTGCAACATAATTTACGATCTGTAACTCTATCTACATCCGTACATTATACGAATATTTACTGATTCGTCAAGGTGCTGAAATTTGCAAACGTATTGTCAGACAATATTGTATCCATGTAAAATGCATGGTATTAGTCTATATTTTATTCAATACCTAATGCATTTGGACTTCATGTTACTGGTGGCACAGGGCGTCCCCCCTGATGTCTAATATAAGTAACTGGTGTATGTTCTACGCTCTCCAAAGTTGACATCCCCCTCCTATTCAGGGGAACACTTCTGAAGGGCAACGAGAGTGCAGCTTTGGGAATTTATGTATTTTGAGCATAAGCTTTTGCATAGCTAATAGGTTTTACATTGGTTACAATGGTACAAATGGTACAGAGTGGTACCTTTGATTTGGTCATAGAATTATAAATTATACCCTACATACATACACCATAAAAATACACGTAACGTGCAATAAATGCATACAGTATAAACTTACTGTACATTCGCACACTTGTGGGGATTTATTTAATTTACGTAACAGTTGTTTTATGGAGAAGTAGCTTCACTTTCGCTCTTGCCTTCAACTCATTTTCTTGCCAGTATGCAACTTGACTAGCGCGTGTGTATTCAAATGAGGTAGAAAGAAATTAGTATTTAAGGGAAGTATTTGGGAGGTGAAATTATTAAAGCTTTCATGGTAACAAAATGCATTGTTAGGTAGACATTCTAAATTTCACTTACACAAAAAGAGGATAATTTATTTACAAGCCATTAGGCCTATAATACTATATGCAGCTCCGGCATGCACGGCAGCAGCAAGGTCAAATAGACAGTTACTACAAAGACTACAAAACAAGATATTAGGAATTATTATAAACTCCCCTGATTTTGTAAGGAACACGGTTGTTCATCAAAGTTTGAAAATTTTGCCGCTAGATAGTGAAATTCTAAAATTGTCACACAATTTCTTTAATCAGTGTGACACACATGATAACGAAACTGTGAAGAACATCAGGAATTATGGCTACTTGGTGAACCAGCGTTTTAAGAGACCACGAACGATGCACCATAATGAAAAACGGTGATCAGTGTAAATAATGTATATATTTTATTGTTTTATTTTAATTTAGTTTTCTATTTAGTTCATTTACTCCTGGGAAGGAAGGATAGAGATTTTGCACCCGTCAAAGCGGGTATAGACTTTGATTTTGTATTACGTATGTGCACTCAGAAACGCTATTCTCCGATTCTTCGAAAGAACGAACAGTCGCTTTAACGCACCGGCCACTTCTTTTACCGCGTGCTTAACATTATAATTTCCAGACCTCGCCGAGACTTCACAACAGATGGACGCTGGTGCCGTAGCGCTTCAAGATTTGTCAATATATTGCTTATAATTGCTATATTGCCACAAAATTAGATCCAACGCAACATTGGAGATGCAACACGGTCGTATACAGGTATTCCAAATTTCTGGATTTCTATTGTTTCATTTAGGATTTCAAATGGACAAAAAATAGAGTGGTAAAGACCTCCGGGTGGTACACGACTAATATGAATATGACCTAAAACCTAAGAAGGTGAAATCAGAGCGCATTCTGCCTGCCTGAAAGCCACGCTGCTATCTTTGATTTTTTAGCTATTAGATTTCTGTGGCATTGAGATATTCTTGGCATTAGGCTTGTTTATTCTGGCATTTTGAGTCACAGCTAATTTGCGCGATAGTTAACCTGCGAAATCGTTAGGCTAAACTTAATCCCATTTAATTTTAAGTTATTCATTTTTTTTTAGCTAAGCCAAAAGTCTTGAGTTTTTTAAGCACGAGTTGGTGCCATCGGGGAACTTTATTTAAGTTAATAAAGGGTGCTTTACACCCTTCTCCTGACTTTGTAGTACTTTTAGACTTGGCGATTATTCGCTAAACAGTCTTCTAACGTCGAGCTCAATTTATGATAGTCAAGCAAACAAGACGTTACGCACTAGCATTCATCATAAACAAACAACATAAAAATATACAGTAAAGAAATATATTAACATAATATAGAGTAGAATATATTGCTGCTTTCTCGTTACTGTATTGTTATTTTATATCGTGCAGACTCGAGGTTTCTAATAGTTTTTTAAATGTTGAAAAGTTCATTAGTTAATCATATTCTATTAATGTAAGCATTGTTGCAGCTGAGAAAGATTCAGCAGATTATGAAAATAATAATAACAATAAATAAATTTTAAAAAATACAATCCGTTACGAAATGTTAGCTCAGTGAATATTTTTTTTAGCTTGGCTTACATATTTTGCCCCACCTCTGCTATTATTTTAATACTTCTACAAATTTCATTAATTACCTCAAAATTTTTATTATAACTTTTTGTGCTTTATCATAAGTGGTTGGTAGAGATAGACGGTTTGAGTTTGTCAAAGGGAAGTGGAAGATGATAATGTTCTGCGAAATCTTCCGTTAACAGACGCAGATTTTTGTTTCTGAGACACTGAACGTACTGAAATATGCAGGAAATGAACCATGACCTGTTGTAAAATGTGTTAACTGTGGAAAAGCTAAGACATTCAGATGAAACTTTTGGCATAAAGCTTTACGTTCGTCGTCCTGCTGCACTGTGATCCCATTCATTTTGCCATTTTTGGATTGCTTTTCTTAAGAAGACTTTTTTAAGTGTGAAGGAGGATCTGGATAGCTGAGTACAATCGTTTGTATATTATCAGCGTCTTCGTTGGGTAATTTTTCTGCTATTTCATAACCTTCTATCCCTGTGTGTGCCTTCAACCATTTTAGATTTATATTCTTAGATCTTTTGTTTCTTTGAAACTGCTGAATGTTAATGATGATTAGTGAAACGTGTTCGTGATAAGAGACAGCTAAATTTACGGACATGCTGTCAGTGTATATAGTTGAATTCTATTTATTCGGTGTCTGTTATATGTTATAAGCTTCCCGTATTGCAACATCTTTCGTTTGAAAAACTCTGTTGTAATATACCAAATATGCTTCCCAGTTATACATTTGCTTTCGGTCTTTAAACTCCACTTCGACACCCTCACTTTTTTTAACCTTCTGTATAAATAAGACAATGGATTACTTGTAAGGTCCTGTGAGTCCTGGATAGATTTGAAGGAGGGCATTTGAACTGTAGTGTGAGGGAAACAGATTGTAAGGGAAATGTTTCGGTGCGTTAATCCATTTTTCTATATAATTTCATTTTTACTCTTACTAGCACAAAACCATTTCATGTGTAAATTTGTGCCCACCAGCTGCCGGGCGGTAAAGTCGCTATACTGGTAGTTCGATTTCAGGCGAAGAGGCTGATTTGATGGCAGTTTTCGTGGCTTTCGCTATGTGTAACGTGGATACGAGCCAGTTTCCCTTAGGGTTGGTACGAGCCAGTTCCTCAGTGCTTTGTCATAATCAAACAATCTAAAACAAACTAAACCTGTTTAAATTTGAATTTGTATTGATAGGTGCACGACTATGTTCAAAGTAAATTTATTTGTATCGACATGTATCAACAATATGTGTTGATGAAATATTGCTTTGCTTGAATTGTTAGCTTAGTCATCATTGTCTGATAGAAAAGTGACTCCATAGAAGCGTATATAGGTATACTGATTGTAGTATGCTAGAATTGTAAGTAATCTTCTAAGTGACGTTAAATTAGGGATACTCAGTCAAAATTCGAGTAGAGTTTAGACAGATCGTCAGATCGTTTTCGTGTGCTTTGTTTTAATTAAATGCTCCAAAGTAATCCTAAAATGTCTTTCTTTAAAACTGGATTCAGAGGGAACTAAAAAGTTTCAAAGTACTCAGACAGGCACAGTGAAACGTAGTGTATATTTTAATACTACAGCGCCAGTTAGTTCCTATGTTTTCTCTGACCACAGCATTGTTTCTCTACTCCTCTATTCCATACCGAAAGACTTCTAATTTGCTAAAAGGCGAAAGCCCATGGGTTTAAGTACTGGAAAACTTGACCACACACTTGAAAATCTTTTGTTTCGAAAAGCAGCAAAGTAATACGCAATTAATTTTGATAAAACTAGAGCTCCGAATCGAACGCAGTTATAAAAGCCAAAGTGTAAAATGCACCTTCTCCTTTCTCTAGCGATGAATACTTGATTACTAGATATTCAATAGGAATTATTTCTGAATCTATCGATTATTTAACCATTTCGTAACGGAGTGCATTACAAGATACAATGAATATGGCGTCGTAAGGAAGAACAAAGCTAGCCTCAAACAAACAAAAATTCCTCACACGAGGAATAGAAAGTAAGGAACTCGAAATGATTTCGAGCCCTTGGTTTAACTTATTTCCAGAATGGATGTTAGTCTGAATATATCTCCATAAAATTTCCTCTCGTCTGCGGCGGGTGTATTTGCAAGGTAAATCAATGATTAAGTTGTTTTCAATTTGAAAGCTGCCTTTGATAGCCATTATGCACAGTAACTCATATGAAAGCTATACTGTATCAAACTAATGGAAGTACCTATAAGTAGTGAAAACATCCATGTAAAAATGCAAAAAAAATGAAAGCTATGTTAAAGCTCACATTGAATGATGCTTGCACATTGAAAGCAGTATTATTGCAAAACTTTCAGAAAATGCTAGTTTTAACTTGCCTGATACACCTCTGGTTAGAAATGATTTAAATAATGCGGTTAAAACGTAGGTTTAGTTGTCATGGTTTAATTCTCCCGCAGGTAGGTTTTTTTTCATAAATTTATAAAAATGCATGCATTTTGTAGCTCATTGGTTTTGTAGCTGGCTTTCAAAGAAGTGATCTGGAGCGAAAAACCGTTGCTGTTACTTTAGGGATTTTATGCAAGTATCTATATAAAGTGTAAATATTCATATATGCAAATGAATGTTATTTTGAGCCTCTTTGATAAGTTAAATTTTTATAGGAGATGTCATTAAAACGCATATGAAGGTCCTCAATATAGACGTTTTAAAATTTCATTTTTATTTCTGTGCTCTTGTATATACAGATCCTACATCATGTGAAAGAGAAAAATATTATGTTTGCTGGATTAATAACTGCTATAATTTATCTGGTATTTCGTTAGAGGCCCATTTTGAAGCTCAAAATAAATTTTACTAGCAAAGAAAAACGATGAAAGAAAGCGGTAACACTTGGAAAAAGAATAAAAAGACTATTCTTCCTCAATATATTGCACAACACCCAATAATGCATTAAAAATCCAATCCTCTCATCTGTGGGAATATGATGCATCTGGAGTTTGAATCTAATGGAAAGGAGTTTGCTCGGAGAAACGACCTATTCTACGACAGCTGTTAAAAATGTACTTCTTTTTCACAGGATTATGTCCTATGATTGTTTTGCTTCTTAATTAATAGGATTACTCCTTATTATATTTTTTTCATGGAAAATTCGTTACATTCTAACATTTTCTATTTTATTCTTTGGTTAGAAATATGAATAAAATTGTCTATTTCGCCATGAAGTTAATTTCGAAGAATGCTGTGGGCAATCGCCTAAATGTGCATTTTATTTCCCGTTAGAATAATTCTGAATGGATATGAAAACCTAACGCTACAAGTAAATTTTAATCCTACGCACAATTAGATGGTTTAAATTCATTATACTACTAACAGTATTAAATAATAACTCCAGTCTACGTTTCATAAGAATTAAGGAGGAAAGCAGATGTATATTGAAACTGGAATTTACTAGAATTAAAGCGCGGATAACTGAACGATGAAGCGAAGTTCATAAAACATTTATTTTTTCGATCGGATTCCTAGCATCCTTCGATACCGACTTTTATGCGTTTTATTGACGGTTATGTTTCATAGTTATTCGTTTACTATAAAGCTCCATTTTTCAGTATTTTTGAAAATTTATTTAAGTTGTAATATTTTGATTTTGCTTCCTTTGGAAAATGAATATTGCTGTAGTACGGTCGATGACTTAAACATTATTGCAGGTACTTGCGCTTTGTTAAAGCAAGTTCGTGTTTTTGATAGCGTCATCTCTAAAATCGTAACTTTCTATCTCCTGGACTCGAACTTCATGCTTAGACGCAAGCCAGCACTTACATGGATACTATTATATTTTCGACTGTGTCATGCCATTACCAAGATACAATTTATATGATACCATTACAGGCTTTTTATTTTCTTTATTATTAGAAAAATTTTATTAATGTTTCACCCTAAACTATCTCTTTTGTCTTTAAAAATCAAGAGCATTTTTATCTATTTCCAACATGGAGGTATCCACGATTTCATATATTCTCACAGCTCGGTGTTCAGATTTCGTTACATTTTCCTCAGGAATACTTGAATATTGGAAGTAGATTTGTACTGTTTTTAATATATATCAGAAACCAGTATGTCACTAAGAAGATTCTTTAAGGATTAAGTTTAAGAAACATTCGAACGTATACTAGAGTTAAATAAATTTATATTTTATTAAAAGTTACTAAAGGCGAAATGTTTTTTAAACTAAAAGCTTTTCATTTCCCCTGCCACCCGATTATGTGCACTGTTCTTACTTCTAGTTATATAAAATATTTAGCTATTATCTTAACCCTCTAACTCGTTTCCTAACCTTATCATTGAGAAACGTTAAGCAATAGAGGCGTTTTTTTTAATTGAGTTTCTTCTTCCTCTTCCAGATCATAGCACGCTTAAAATATTTACAAAAGGCGTTCATGTCAGAACTTGTTCATTCGGCTTTGGATTAATAATTCTTCATTTCCTGCCGCTTTGCTTTACAAAGGAAATGAAACGAAGGAAATGGTCAGAAATCTAAACAACAATTTTTCATTTTCCTACTCTGAGAAGAAGAAAACCGCTTGGTATTAAAATGAACATTGTGTGTGGTCTCGAAAGGTGAGTATTTACTTTACCACGCTCTGAATTTGAAACTGATTATTCAAGGTTAGGGAGGAAACTTTATTGCAAAGCGGAGTTTTTCGATTACTTTCATGAATTTTAGATAACGAATAAATTTCCAAGAATGATAAATTTTTCCTCAAATGCTGAATGAATCCGTAAATTTCAGAATATTCCTGCTACTGTTTTAACTTTTATTATAGCAGTTAGATTATTTTTATATTTGAATAATTTTTATGTTTCGCTTCGTAAACATTTGAACAAAAATACATTCAATGCATTGCAGTAATCGTATTCCAAAATCCAAAGCAGAAGTTTGTATTACCTAAGTTTTGCTAAATTTCTGGAACACGAGAAAATTCATCTCCTTTAATCATATAAAGTCGCCCTCCGTTTTCAGTCAATGCTGACAAACAGTTTCGATGCCGGTAGATTCGTTTTTAAAACCATACTCTTTAGTGAAGAAAATCTGTGTTTGTCTAACACACTGGTCTGCAACCATATTGATGAGATAGATATTAATGTTTACTTATTGAAAAATAATTAAAAACGATTTGTGTGGAAGAATGACTTAATGTAAATTATCATATTTGCCAGATGATTAAATTCAAAATTTTGAATTTAAAATCATATTCATAAAAATTTAAAAAAAGGATGATTAAATTATCTGGTATTATTTCGCAGCAAATCTTTCTTTAATATGGTGAATAGTCACCTCTACTCTGCACCTTTATAGAAACGCAGACATCACGTTCTGATTTCATAGAATTTATTTAGCTGCAGATTAAATTTTCCGCGACTGCACGCCCCAACTCTGAAAGTGCTTTTTTTTCAGGTCTTGAGGGTTCTGGAGAGGCATTTTGCCATTTTCAGTTCAGCATCCTAATGTCCCAGATATACTCAGTCTGCTTCATATCGGGTGAGTAAGCTAGCTAATACATTCGAGTGATATCTTCTCTTTATCTTCTCTTTCCAAGCGTTCCAACACCAAAGGCGCTCTAAACGGAAGAGAATGGTCATTCATTAGCAAACGTTCTGGGCTACATCTAACCTGAAGTCCTTTACATGAGATCCAAGACCTCGTCTACGTATCTGTAACTGATTAAGAATCTTCATCAAAAATATGCAACTCATTAGGGCTATTTTTGATTATTCCACTTTAAACAATGAAACAACTTACCTAGAAATAGGATTTTCATTAGCACGGAAAGGCGGATTGCGTGTTCCTCGCTTCTTTTAGATCAAACTTCCTCTAGAATCACATTTCAGGTTATATCTAGCCTCGTAAGTAAAAAGATCATGGTCGTATTCCTCTTACCAGCATTGAACACGAAGATGAGACCACTTTAAACGGGCCTCTTTGGGCGATGGAGTGAGTGAGACACAAATCAATGGTTTTCACGCATAAAGTCCTACCTTGCGAAGCCTTTGCGCAACAGCAGAGCAGTAGTTTCGAATTCCTGAATCAGACTGAAGGTCTAAAACAAATTTTCCTATAATCATTTTATAACCTCTTCGAGCCGACGAGGAAAGACAACGAACCGCGAATTCAGCTATTGTTCTTTGCCGCTCTTGACCTGACATTCCATTCATTAATTTATAGGTATTTTCTCCTTCCTTTTCACGTGCCTTCGTAATGTAACTGAAAGCACGTCTCATCCGTAATCGAAAGTTCCAGAGTTCGAATCACGGAGAAGATATTGCGTATTTTTCATGTCTCTTACATCCATATATCCTAATGAATTTACAGATTCACTGCTTAATAAACGGTTACAAATTATTGATATGAAACTTTGAGAGACAGATCTTGGGCTATCTTCATATGTATTCCCCCTTCGAGTATAGCAATTACCCGCCAATTTTGGCCATCGCTTAGAAGATGCGTGCGAGTCAAAAGTAAGGAATACTGATTACTCTTAAGCACATTATATTTTAAAAACACCACGTGCCCGAATTACAACGTATTTTCACTGTGCATCGTGAGTGATCTCAGCTGCTTATTTTATGCTTATGCTCAAAGTGGAATTTTGCGCGCATTTACATTTACAGATAATCAGCATAAATCCTCATACCATAGCACGTTGCTCGAAAGCATTAATCAATGAGTATATTTGCTAAGATAATGCTTTAATTTTGAAAAGCAGTGTATAATGTATAAACCTACTATTCAATTTCATGATGATTGTCATTTAAAATAATGGCATTGAATACGTTTTCAGAATGAGATTGATTTAAAAATGTAATTTTAAATTATAACATACTAGTTATTTTAGTTATATCTTATTTTTTGGAGGCATCTTTTACTTGCAATGTGATAAACCCTTGACTTGAAAATTCTTGAAAATGCTAGTGTAAATTCCAAGTTGCGTTCACGAGTGTTCATTACTTACCGTTCCGCGAATTTTCCCTATTTTTCCCGCTATAAAATTACTGCCTAAATCATGATTAAAGGATAATTCTAAATATGGTCCATGTTACAAATTAAGATGTGAATTAGTTTATAGGGATAGAGTTAATAAAGGTTAAATAGGATTTTAAAGCACTTTTGAGAAGAAGTGCAATGATGAATTGCAAATTCATTTCTCTGGATAGTGAAATGACGTTTCAACTCATTACTTAGAGATGAAAAGAGAACATTTGAAACACTTACGAAGGTAGTTATACTTATTGGATACTTGTCTATGAATGAAAGCATCAATTATTCTGAGAAAACGGAGAAAGGCATTATGTAGATTGCCATAGTTAATCCAACCTTTATGAAAAGAAATGCTTGTGATAAGTCGAGTTTTGCATCATTTCAGCGTAGATAATATTGAAAATATCATTTTAGATAACGGCTAATTCTATCTGAATCATTATTTACAAGAAAAAATTCAAAAATGAACCCCATAGTATTTTTAGAGAATACTTTTTTTGAATTTCTTCAACGAAAGTAAAGTTATTTCGCAAAGTGTGAAACTTTTAAAAGAGTATGAGGCAAATCTAAACTTAGCAACAAAAAAGAAGGAATTGACAATACATGTCAGTGTAGTGTATTAGAGAGTGCTGGAAACACTTACTAACCTAAAGAAATGTATACCGAGATTCTTCCGAAGGTATTCAGAAAAGAACAACAAATCTTTTTTATCTCGTGTACTTAGGATTTCCTATTTCATTAAATAATTAATATGTTATAGAATATTACCTTTGTTCGAGATTGATTAATTTTGAATTTCTATATCCCTTAGGCTCAGCTTACAAACCTCATATTTCATACTTAATGGCAAGTTCGTATTCTATAGTTTTGCAAGCTAACATTATGTCGAGAGAAATATAATTAATTACATATTATTTACGAGTGATAGGTACATAACAGACTAGTATGGATTGCTTTTATAATTAAAAAACTGATTCAATTACAAAATCAATCCATATGTATATATGAGGATGAAACTAATATCTTCTAATATCTACAAAAACTTTCATTTGCGTTTCGAAATTACCATTTAAAACTGAACGCAGTTTTATTGATCATCCTAGATAAAGAAAGTAATTAATCTGGTAAACTGGTTTCTTTTATTTATTAAATCCAATTGTAAGAGTTAATTTGGATTCTTCTACGAACGAAAATGTGCCAATATTTTAAATTAAATATAACTGAAATGAATTTAAACTTCTTTAATAAACTGAAATAAATAAGATATCGTAGTAATACCTGTGAGCCACAATGCGATCTTGATTTGAATTGCTTGATGAACGAAGTGCCACTGTTATATTCCCTTTCTCTGCAAATAGTTATACGCTACGGTCTCTAAAACACTAGTAACTCATCTACAGAAATGTAAGTGGTTGTATTTACTAAACGTAAGAAACGAAGTTAAATATTATATGAATTCCATAATTTAATAAATATTATTAATAAACCGTAGTATCATAACATCATTTTAGATTATTCTTTATTCTTTCAGTTAGCTTATTAATCTTCATTTTTACTTACGCTTAAAGAATTTCATAATTTTGAGGTGAATGTAAAACAAGTTATTCTTAAGTACATTTACATAATATGAACTGATTTTTAAGAAATTAAAGATCAATTCATATTCTATAAATATGAATTAAAGCTTAAGTAAGCTTCTTTAGTTAAAAAAAACCGCGTATCTCTATTAAAATACAGTTTTAAGACTTTCAAGGACGCTTTCGAAACGCGTCCAATCTATCTCTGAATCTACATGAGCTGAAAATGCCATAGCAGAGGAGGAGAGCGTTGCTGATGAGGTCACTCTGTGTTGTCAGGTGTAATTAAACTCTCTGGTCTAGCTAGTCAATTTGAAACAATTTACAACCAGTCTCGCCGCAGGCTGTGTGCTTGTCTATCTACTGAGCTGTCGATCTCATCAAGAACGCAGCCGCGCAAGCAAGTCTCCTTTCCGTACCTTCAAATGTCAATAATTAGATTACATTTCCAGGGGAGTTTCAGGAGCAAGCCCCCTCCCTCTTATGATACAATCTTGACTTATCTCATGGAAGATCAAGATAAAAGCTATAAAAGTCCTGCTTACGGAGGGAGATGGGTTAGAATCACCATTTCATTTTCCAGTAAAATCTAATTTTCTGTGCCGCCTGCAGAATGTGAAGGAAACAATGCATCAATTACATCAATAAATTTATTTTCCGTATTAAGTTTATTTCATTCAGAAAATTTACAAAGAGTAGATTAACCATTTGATATGTGCACAGTTTGGATGATTTTATTTAAATAATTCGTAGTAGAAAATTCCAAAAAGTGTCAATATAGATTTAAAGTTTCGATGAATGATTGGTATTGGCTTCCCAAAATACTGATGTTTAAATAAAGAGTCTTTAAGGATATAAGAACGTAGAAAGTAGAAATACTTTATTCCTTGCTTTAATGGCCCACCAGCGGTCGAGCGGTGAAATTGCTGAACACTGATAGTTCGGTCTGGAGTTCGAATCCCGGCGAACGGGCTGGCTGGATTGGAGGTTTCGTAATTTTCCCCATGTTCACCGTGTATATGATCCAGTTTTCCTTAGAAAATCTTCCATAAAGGCATCCCTCGCCTTAAGGCACATAGTCCACCAGTACTTTGACATAACTAACCTTGCTCTAATGAGGAAGATGCTTACTAGTAAAGTCAAAAGTGCGAGAGTTAGTTGAAATTCATTCTGAAAGAGAGTCACAACAGCTACTTAACAATAATCAGAAGGAAATATTAAGTATATATATATCTCTAATGCCCTGAAATTAGACTGAATTATAAAATTACCACTTCTCAGAGTTAAAGCAAAGCTGGAAATAATCCTGTTTCCCATTACTTAGATCTCATTAGAAACTGACTTGGTGTCTAAATGTCAAAAACATGTATTTGTAAAAACTAATAAGCAATAAAATTTTAAAATACTTTAACAGCTGTAGATTAAATTAAAAATTGGTTCGTTACTTGCGCATTATATGAACTGAGAAGAGTCTGGGTAAAGTTGAAAATGAAATAAAAGTAAATAAAATAAAGAATTTATATCAGGATGAAAAGAAAAAAAAGATATACAAAAGTCCGGCGAACTTTCCGTTTTCTTTTTTTAGCCCAAAGGGCTATTAATTTCGTTTTGGCATTTTGCGTCGAAAATTTTAAAAGTCTGAATTACTTTTCAAATTGTTGGCACGAAATATTATCGCCCTGTATTATATTTAAAGAAAATAAATATTGAAGAATCTGCATAAATGTATGTATTTTCTCGGATTGTGATAAAACAACGGTACCTAGAGCCATCAAATGTTGGATGACGTACGTCTGCCAACGAATATGGGCATCTGGAAGCCCTGATTTGGAATTTGTTTTATTATCTGTTTCATATTTTGTAAAACATTTGAGTTTTTGATTAAGAAACTCAACGATTTCAAAGCGAGCAATGGCAACACTGTACGAAAAAAAAACACATTTTTATCTCCAGCGCGCGAGATTGTGTATCTGAAATTCTAAAGATATGCTGTTTTAAAATTATTTTGCGATACTGCTGTTGAATTGAATTTTGTGGTTTAAGTGTGAAAAACATGATAATTAATAAATAAAGGTAACACACAAAACGTTAAAAAAGTTCTTTTGGGTTTCAAAGCTTTCAGATTGTTTTATTATTTTAAGTTGAACGTATTTTATATACCGTACTGTGTTATTCGAAGGAGTTTTCAAATTTTATGCATTAATTATTTATCTCTCTCGAGGTCAGTGAAATTAAAGGTAAAAATAAAACAGGTGATGTAAAAGTATTTCATCGGTTACGTAATTTTTGAATTAAATAATAAAGGAAACTTATTTTAATAGTAAACATTTAAAATGAATATATAATAATTTTATATACCGTTGTTATAATTTTATATACCGTTGTTTTTTTAATTCATTCATTATTATCTAGCACAGACTGTAAGTTACTCTTTCCGTCAGAAGTCGACGGTAATCTCAGAAGAAGAACAGATTTGAAAATAGAAAATTTTTCGGTTTCCCGAGTGCTCAGAACGATGTAAATAAAACATACAAGATAGTACAAAAATTTTTTGGATGACAATGAATTTTGAGAAAATAAATACTAGAAATACTGAATACTAGAAATCAAAAGATTTACAAGAGAGAGTAATAAAAGTGTTTTTTTTATATCATTACCGAAACTTAGAGGGTGAATTATTTCTTGTTCGAAGTATATTTTAACCAATACCTTATTTCAGTCCTGGTGCGCACGCTAATTGAGTGAAAAACATTTTCATTTACTTAATCACTTCATGTTTGTACTCTATTTGTATTCTGTGATATGTACATTTCAATGTATTGCTTCATCTAAACAGGAATCAAGAAATGTATTAACTGAAAATAGAATATCCTAAAGATTAGACTTCTCCATCTAAACCACTCTCGAAATTTCTTTGTTAATAAAGGTTTAGCACAACTTTAGAGCAATAAATGAGTGCTATATATTGCTACCAAATGGCTTGGAAGCAAATAAGAAATTTGAGGGATCGAAAAATGTGTATTATATCCAAGTGATTTTCCTTTATACCAGTAGCCTGGTAAAACAAAATTCGGAATCAGAATAAAGCTTTGTTTATACATTTTATCGTTGGTTGCAAATAACTGATATCACTTTTCAAAATAAGGCTGCTTGATGAGAACTTTCGTATGCTTTGTGCTCTTTAAAGGCAGTTAAGACAGAATTAAAATTTCTACATTGCAAATTAAAGGAAAAATAAGAAACATATCAATATGTAGCCTAATGTAATTTTTAAAGTCTGAAAAACCGAGAAATGAATTCCGTTATATGGCAATTGTATACATTTTAAATGAAAGAGGATACTTCAGAAACAATAAAATGAAAAATTAAACAGAAATTACAGAAAAAATAATCAGAGAGCCAATGAAGCAGAAACTGTGCATAAACCTTAAATAAAACAATTAGCTAATAAAGTTAATTTAGGAATATAAGTGAATATTTCTAAGTGGTTTTGTTGCATAACACTACGTGCAACTACCGCAGTTTCAAAATTTTTGGCCGTTCCGTCCTCGAACGCTAACATGTAAAAATTAACTATAAAACCATCGAAACGATTCCTGGGATATTGGTCAGTTTATCCTTGCGTAGTGAGTTATTTTCAGTTTACTTTATCTGATGTTTGGTTTATGGTATAAGCGCTAACAAGTAATATTAGTTATAAATCCTTCGTGAAGCTTCCTGGAATAATTGGCCAATTTTACATTTTCATCACCAACTTACTTTATTCCGTGTTTCTTTTCTTAACCATTTAAACAATGCTCCTTGATTTTCAAACGTGTTAATCAGGAAAAATGAAAGTAGTCATCTATTTACAGAGGAACAATTAACTGTTTACAAGCATCTAAAAGTAGGCAGCAAATTTTACAAATGGATTTTACGTTAAATATATTCTGCTTTTGAATACTTTTACTTATTTTCAGAATCAAACTTTTGAACCTTAACAAATTGAGCTAACAGAAGAAACTTATTATATATTCATTTTAAATGTTTACTATTAAAATAAGTTTCCTTTATTATTTAATTCAAAAATTACGTAACCGATGAAATACTTTTACATCACCTGTATTTTTTTATCCTTTAATTTCACTGACCTCGAGAGAGATAAATAATTAATGCATAAAATTTGAAAACTCCTTCGAATAACACAGTAGGTACATACAGAATTTACAACTAAGTTCTTCGGAATCGTTTAAAAAAAACTGTAGTAGTTCAATGTATTTTGAGATTTTAGTTCAACTAATCTGTCCTTAAATTTCGCTATCTAATATTTCTTATTTCAAACATTAGTAATTGAAAACTGTTCTAGTGACTTCAAGTTCTATTGTAGTTTTCAGTTTTTGTATGAAACAACAAAATACTCCTTTAGCTACTGCATCCTTTCATATTCAGTTGATTAAGCTGATGGGTTCACTTTGGACTTACATAACTCAAACATACTCACAGGTGAGGAAGGTGTATGTTCCATTCGTCGCATTTATATTAAAATCCTAAACAGAACTTTGTTATTTTAAATTATTATATCTTTATTCGAAATCAAGAACTAATGTATGATAAATCTTTGAAAGAATTTCCCGTTCCATATGCAAATAATTTCATATGCAATAATTGCTTTTGCAAATTCATATTAATTTTCGCTTTTTTAAATGATATCAGTGTCTCCTTTGGGAAAGGTTCTAAGGTTTAGATATTTGTTTGAAACAAGACATTTTTTCACTTTTCTTTTAAATAGGACATTTCTCCACTTCTTTCCGGGTTATCTAAAGTAATGATATAAACGGAGAAACGAAAAAGAAGATGTAGAGTTAACGGCGGTTTTGAGAAGTTTTTTCAATAGCTAGTTGGCAGGAGACAAATAACTTGTCGTCTGATAATCGCTCCCCAATGAAAAACTCGTCTCTGCAGCTAGAGAGGAAATGAAGAAGGATTGTTAACAAATTTGGCATGTAGAGAACAAAAGAAGTTGTATCTTAAAACAGCACTTCCCCACTCTTGTTTCGAGTGAATTATAAAAAACTCTTTTAATGCACAATAAAAGCATTTAAAGTATCTAAGTATTAAACAAAGCATATTCTTGAAGATGATTTGCAATATTTAAATTGAACAAAATTGTTTAAACTTCAGACGACATTCTGAGCATGCACACACACATATATATAATTATATACACCGCGCAAATAAAAGTTCTTACCAGTTCTTTATTCTCGCAACTGTTCATCGCAGATACATACCTTCAATTACGAAAATGTTTTAATTCATGAAAAGATTAATGTTTTTTTTGGATTTTTAAATTAAAACATTTATATGAAATACGAAATCTAACATATTACATGTTGAACGATTTTGTGCGTTGCATTTAGGAAAATTTTGCGTTATAAAAAATGAAACAAAACAAGTTTGACGCTCACACGACAAAAATTCACCAAAATATATGATATTATATTTGAGAATCATATTCATGGGTCGTACACAAATTGAAAAGCGAAATGCTTGCATTTGCGCGTACAAATAAAAGTAAAATATGGTTTAGCAAAAGTTTTCTGACATTAAGTGATAAACATTTCTACACAGATTAGTGTGAAAAATATTGATCAATATATACTCGTAATTTTGTTTTCAAAACGGAGATCTTATTCCGTAATATTATAAAACTCTTATTTTAGAAAACGCTGGCCAGCTTCAGTATTGCTACGCAGCCAACTCGTAATATAATCTGAGTTAATTAAAAGTGAATTTTTTTTTACTTTAATGAAATTTTTGTACGAATACTAGATCATGATTTTAAAGAAATAAAACTATGAGAATAGGAATGATGTAATTTTAGACTTTAAAAACTGATAAATTACTTGCGTGGAATTTCTTTCGACATGTCAAATGTGGCAAAATTATAAGCCACCAGTAAATTACAAGTGAATGACATTTAAGAGAAAAAAATCGAACTTGAATTATTCTCATTGACTTATTAACCGACCCCTTAATACAAATTAAAAATTACGTCAAATATCACAAATTTTTAAATTAAATCTCTCGTTTAGTTTTCGTCGTACAAGAGTCAAACGTTTTGGTTTTATTTCTTATAATGAGTGCAAACATTTCCTGTTTATACGTATAGGGATCAGAGAAACGTATAAAAAGCTAGATTTCGTATTTCATATGTTTTTAATTTAAAAATATGGAAACACAAATCTTCGCTTCATTTGAAACATATTTGTAACTGGAATGTGTGCGAACAATTTTTGTAATTGGAAGTATATATACAGGGTGTCCCGTAAATGTTGCGACAAAGTTTTGGGGGAGGTAGCGCACATCATAAGAATTAAGAATTGCATAGGACCCATGCCCGGAAATTTCAAGGATAAGTGGTGGCAGAGGTAAAAGATGGGAAAGGTAACAAGAAAGTGATTAATTTGAAACATTTATTGGACATGAATACAAATGGTGTACGGCAGCTTCAATGTTACAGCAGATCTCGAAGTTTGCACCATCAGACGCCAAACATGCCTCACACTGACGGACCATTGATTGCCGGACATGTTCAAATACACCGGGAATTTCTTTGATTGTAGCAGCTGCGTAGGAGAGTATTGCCACGAGATCCTTTTCAGACACAACAGGATCGTGATACACGGCACTTTTGATGGCTCCCTACAAAAAGGAATCAAGGCTGGATAAATGTGGTGAACGTGGGAGCCAGGAAATCGGTCCACTCCAATCGGTCGATGCGGGAATGATTTGTTCAAATGGCTACGGACATTCAGTCTAAAATGAGCAGACGCCCATCATCTTTGAACAGATGTTGCACCTCACATTTGGTGGAACATCGTCAAGCAAGTCAGGAAGAACCTGTTTCTGAAAGATCAGATAATTCTCGCATTTAACCTGGATGGTAGAAAGTATGGCCCGACTAAGCAGTCGCTCACCAAACCAGCCTACTCATTAACTTTGAAGCGCTGTTGTGCCGGGTGGTGCCGCACACCGTGGGGGTTTTCTTGAGCCTAAAAATGCTGATTATGGTGTTTGAATATGCCATCCCTATTGAATTTGGTCTCATTCGTGAACAAGATTGGGACTGGATTGGGACTGGGGAACAAGACTGGGAAATTAACAGTACTGGCACTTTCTTGCAGAAACCGCTGCGCGAAACGCACACGTTCAAGATGCATCGGGCAGCAGTAACTGAACCCTTTGAGACGAAAGGCGTGGAGGAACTCGGCGTTCAAGACACTCTGCACACTGGTACGAGACATTCTTAATTGAGATACAATGGCACGTATGCTGGTCCTTGGATTATTCTCCACCGCATCCAACACACTTTCTCCCCTAACGACCGAGTCAGTCGATCGTGGCTTGCCCTCACTTGTCCTGCCAGTTTTTAATGACCCGTAGTCACACCCATTTTGATGCAGACGTGCAAACAAACATCGTGTCGTTGATGTCTGTCGGGGAAGCGTTCTCGATAAATAAGTGCAGCGGCTTGTCCATTACCCTCAGCTATTCCATAGACTAAGTGCATGTCTGCAAGGTCTCCATTCTTATAGCTTTCCATGCTCTTCATATGGTGCCTACCTCTAGAATGAGGCAATCCTCACTTTCCACTAACACTCTCTTCTGTACAGCTGTATACCTTCTGTACAGCTGTATTCTTCTGTATACTCTGGCGGTGTACTGACGTTTCTAGGCATGGATTTCTATGCAATTCTTAATCCTTATGATGTGCCTTACCTCCCCCAGAAGTTTATCGCAACATTTATGGAACACCCTGTATGTGTGGCCAACGGCTGCGAAAATAAACACCGCTTAAAGAATTTGTGAACGCTGTGTATATATTTAGCATTCAGAAAGGTTCTTGAAAATTCGTTTTCTATTTTCTTTAGCCTTGTATATCCAAAACATGAACGCAGATTCCTAAATCCCATTTTCATTGCTTTTCGAGGATCATGAAGGGGTTGCTGAGAAAACAGTTTTTCTGGCTTAATTTAAAGTATCCAGTAACGTAATCCATGAACTCGGAGAGTTCAAAGGAAGCAAGAATCTTTAGTTAGTAAAGTTATAACATTTTAGCCGTGCTTTCCTCTTTTGCTAAAAGGTCTCCCAATACCAGAAGCATCGGATTTAATGTGCACAATGAAATACTTTATTTTTAAAAAATGGAAAGTATTTTTTCATACATTCAACGCGTATATGCTCCGCTTTAAGAACAAATAATAACGACTATCATGTATCTTGTGGCTTCCGCTAGGTAAGGCAGACAGTGATAGCACACAGCGAAGTCTTAATTACAATTCATGTCGGCTACAATACTTTCTTTCAAACTACGCCTTTTGCCATAACATCCGCATAAACCTCTGGACTGAGCAAGTACTCAACGAAATGAGATATAAAAGAAAGGTTCAAAATTAATTTTAACTGTTAGTTGAATGGAACTGCGTAACTTCACAGACTGATTACTGCACGCTTTCCCATAAAATATATACCATAAATTTCTAGTTATCAATAAATGTTCCAAGACTCTTTATAAAAGTGTGACAGTTTATGAAGTTTCTCACTGATAGTTTTTGAACTATATCAATGATACGTCAAATTGTCTTGAATTTGAAAAGCAATATTACAATCGTTTTAGAGATATAAGGTTGCATATTGAATTTTATTTATATTCTAAGAAATGCTGGCCATTTTCAAAAGTAGTCATTCATAGAAGGTAGTCGCTAGAACAAGTTTCACTATGTTGAGTGTAGTCTAAAAATTTGAAACTGACACTAATTAGTGATAACCTGTCGTAGATTCAAATATTGACAAAATGTGCATTTAATACATACATTATCCTTGGAATTGCTTTAATTTACAACCTGACAACCTGAATAATTTACAATACCATTCGATTAAGAATTGTTGCTACAAATAATTCTGCAAAACATTTTAGACAAAACGTTTTTCTCAAGTGCTAGACTTTGTCCTACACTATAAAGTATTTTAATTAAAATAATTTTATAACATCTATAATGAAGGCTATTCTCCTTCTTAATAATTATTTAAAACATTTTTATTAGATTATAGATACTATTTTGAGAATGATAGGTAATTTCTCATTATTAATAAAAAAAGTGCAATTAATGCCTATTGTGAGATAGAAATAAAAGATAATATTATAAACTTTAAGTATCAAATGAACCATTAGAGAAGATATTTTTAATATGTTAACCATTGATAAAGACTCGGTGTTCCCATTCATCATTAACTATACTTAACTAAATTATATTCAAATTCAATCAACATGATTTCTGATTAATTTGCCTGAATCTGATTCTGATCTGATTAATCTGCCTGAATCTTTCTGATGAATCTGCCTGAAACTTTAAATTACTATTACTGTAGGATTAGAGGATTGCCGATACTTAAAAAAAATCTTCAGAATTATCAAATAAAATTGCTGGCAATGAAAACTGTACTTAAGTGCCTTCTCTTTTAAACGAGCTTATAATACTCATATTGTACAAGAGCTTACATCATCTCTTTCAATCATCATATTACCTTATCGGATACTGAACGAGAATTAAAATTTAGACTAGCATAAAAAATTGTAATTTTTTTCTTTCGATAAAACATTATATAACATAAAATTTTTAAAAGTTAACTTTATATTTTACGTGGTTTTAACTTTTATTTATTGTTTTGATAAGCTGTAAAATGATTCTCTTTTACGATTTTTAGAAAACGAATGGGTAATTTACATTGTTTAGGGAAAGGGAGAAGCCTCCTGCAGAAAGATATGTTTGATGTAGGCAGTTATCACTCAAAATAACTGTAACATTAAAATCGAAGGGGATTCATCTTAAAGCATGTTGTGTATGTAGCACATACCCGTAAATTTAAAATTATTAAATAGGAGTTAATATAAACCAAATCATATAAAAATACTTATAAATTACTTTAAACACACAGCTTTTCGATGAATCTTAGATTTTAATTAAAATCAGGAATTAATAAAAGTTGCATCCATTCGTGTGTTCTTTCTTTCTGTCACTAAAAGCTTGTATGCTGTCGAGCGTACAGCATCGGTTAACGAAATATTATTTTCCACGTCTAAAGGGAACTTATATCTCCATCTCCTTTCCTCCCGCAACGATATGAAAACTAAAAGAGTATTTTGTTTTAGAAATTTGAAGCAGGACTGAAATAAAACGGAGGTGCTTTAAAAGGATCTTATTCAAGAGATATTTAGAAAATATCGCTGAAATCCAGCCTTAAATTAAACAGGAGCTCATCTCCAGTACTTCTCAACTTTTAATGGAAATTGTAATTCTAGACAAAATGCGCTGAAACTCCAAATAAGGTGAGTTCCGGTAATTTATTGCACAACTGCATCGCAGTATTAACCGAAATGTCTTTTATTAATGAAATATTTTATTTAGCAGTAAGTAAAACTTATTAGATACTGAATGAATGCCTCAATTTCTCTGGGAACATCGAAACAGGAAAACATGACCAGAGGAGGAAGAAAACGCTCGTCTAAATTCTATCCTATAAGAAAGAGGAACTTGTATGGATAAAATGTTCAAAATGGATGCAAATGGATTAGAAGCCAAACAGAGGATGCTATTTCATTAAATGGGAAGAACACTGATCAAAATACTTACCTTCCTTTTATCCAAGGTACCATGCTTTATCTCTCTTAATGTTCCCATCTTTCCCTTCTTTTATTATTTTTCTTAATTTTATGACTTTTAAAATGTATTATTAATGCTCTTATTTTTATTAAATTTTTGTGGTGTTTTAATTTATTATTCACTTACTTATCATTAATTTAACTTAGTTTATTAACATTTTCAATCTTTTGCATTTTATTTAATTCCAATTATTTCTTAAATATGGTTTACATATTATTTTATTCATATATTTTATCATTCTTCACTGTTTTCCACAGAACTTCGGCATTTTTAGTTTTAGGCATTAAGCTCTAGTTGTGATATTGGAACAAATTTAAAGCTTTTCAAGTTAGGGTGATTAGTTAGATATCTTCAGTAAAATAAGCAAAGGAAAATATTGGTGAATAGGATGCGGTAATAAATGCAGTAATATTTGAACCGATTGGATAAATTATATGCTTTTTTTAACTAAACTAGAGCTGCTGTTTGGAACCCCTTGATTAGTCTGTTATTTCTACAAATAAATAAAATAAAATTGATAAATTTGATTAAGAGAAGAAAAAGCAAGCAT
>KK120144.1:461140-478535 GCA_000611955.2 Stegodyphus mimosarum | reverse complement strand
AAAGAGAAATTTGTTGGGGATCTCAAATGGAATATCAGACATTTCGGTATTTTAAGCATACAGGTAGGTATTTCTAAAGCGTTAAAAAGACATTTAGCATTATGTGATGGAACATTCGTCCGAAGATTTTTTAGTATTAATTTTCTGCGTGTTTTGCACTTATTGTCAAGAAGGCAGCAGTTAGTCTTTAACGTCCCCTAAATTTGCCTTAAACCCAAAAGCCCTCTTAGATCCCTTCAACATCCACCAGCGGGCGGTTCCCATCCCGGTGAGAACCACGGCTCTAAGGTATCCCTCACTTACTTCATCGGGTTCAAATTCAACTCTAATTACAATATGCTTCGATTTCGCAACTCATTGTTAATCGCCTAATTTGCATATTTTATTCACTTGTAGAGTCGTTAGGTTATTTTGAAGAGGAGACTTTAAAAATATGTAATACCCTCGATGGGACTCAAACCCTGGACCTCTCAAATACGCATCGAGTATGCTTCCAATTACATCACGAAGGCACGCGAAAAATAGGGAAAAAATACCTTAATACACAAACCTAAGACCAGAAATCCAGTTTTGAGTTCATTTGAAAGTAAGTAACATAGATAATTACACTATTAGGCACCAAGTGAAAGTTTTAATCAAGGAGGATATATTTTCAGATTATCCTTAATTTGGATTAGCAGTGTGTTTTTTAATAACCTTTAATTCAAGCACTGTTTTACTTAGCCATATTTTATAATTTTTCCTTTAAGTGACAGTCAAACTACGTTTCTGTTTCTGCACTGCGGTTCAAAACGATTGTATGATTAAACATCTCGTGAATGACTCGTACATCCATGTCTCTAATTTAAGTGAAAAATCAAATTAAGTAGACTTATAGGCTATGGCAACTTTCGTCTCGTGACGGCATTTTAGAAAGCATGCAAATTTTATGTTTTTATACATAGCCTGTACTAAGGATGTTCTAACTAATAATCTGTTCCTTACCCCCACAGGGGTTATGTATGGGAATAAAAGTAATATACTCAACTGGTCCTAAACGCATTCAAGAACTAAAGGGTAAGTCGTCAGTCTAAGTTCATCACATAACCTATATTGTTTTCATCCGACAAGATGAAATAGCGGTAACTTTGATTTCAGAAGTCATTTAAAAATTGAATTTTGTTTCAAAACAATTTGACATTTTAATAAAGTCTCAAATGGAAATTTATAACTCATGCTTATACTATTTTCGCGCTTCTCCGGCATCAATACTATCTTTTTAAATACACGTTTAAAATTTATATTTCGAACTATATGCATAACTGCCTTAAGCTCAGCTTATTTAGATTTGCAGCTGCTCATTAAAAATTTAATAGTTCTGATTCCAGGGTGAAGATTTTTGTTTTATTAATCTTCATCCAGAGGAGGAAAACATATTTGTTACAGTATTTTTGTTTACAGAGATCGCATAAATTTAAAAAAATTTTCTCTGTGTTTAATACAATTTGCCTGTAGCCGAAATAGTTGTATTCATGTTAATCTTAGTCTGGATTAAATAGTGAAATCTTGCCAAAATAAGAACCAGTATTATAAGCAACCAATTTCTCTTCTACAATCGAAACTTCAGCTCTTCAACAAAGTTACAGACAGCGTTGTTGTCAGTTATCTAAATTAGATAGCTTTATCTTCTGAATAAGATTATGAATTTAACTACGTTTATCTGATTTAATTACGCACTGAGCATAATACGTTTCCATTTCAGCCAGACATTTATGCCTCAAACATTGAATCAGAAAATAACTGATTTAATACGGTAATGCCGTTAATTATACGAATATTCGATTAAAGCGGTTCCTAATGCATTCCTATAGCACAAAATAATTTTTAAAGTTTAAAAGAAACGGACTAATGTTTCTGAAATTAATAATTGCTTCAAGTCAAATGTAAGGTTTAAATAATTTCTCAGCAACTCGCAACTTTTGTGCTGTTAAAATCTCACCAGTGGCCAAGTGGGAAGACCACCAAGCACCAGAGCGCTCTAAATACTGGGAGTGTGACCTGGGTTCGTTTAGTTTAGTTTATTTGATTACGGCAAAGATCTCAATGGTTATCTGCCTTCGTGGAGGACCTTTCTAAAGGAAACTGTCTAGTATACACGTTACGCATGGAAAAAACCACGAAAACGCCCATGTAGCCAGCCCGTTCGCTGGATTCGAATCTCGGACCGAAATACGAGTGTTTAACGACTTTACTGTTCAATCGTTGGTGGGTCGTGACCTGAGTTCGATCACTGACCAACGGGTTAGCTGCATTGTTAGTTTTCGCTATGTGCAACGTGAATAAATCTAATTTCTCTTAGAAAATCCTCTACGAAAGGCAGCCCTCCTTTTAGCTAAATTTTGCCGTATTCAAATAACCTAACCTAAATTTAATACTAAATTTCAAATTTTTCTCGAAAAATGAGAAAACACCAAGAGCGACGATAATTGTTACTTTTACTTTTGTTAAGTTTGCATTATAAAACTTAGTTAAGTATTTGCTTTTATAGCATAAAATCAATCAAGGGATACATATATTAAATGACTTTGGAGAGCTTGACTGAATTTAGAAACACTGGTGGTGTAGGAAAGTAGTTATTCATTATAGCTCAAAAAAATGAACTTTTCACTCCATTTCCGTAACGTGCTAAAGAACGTCAGAACTTCTAAATTTTTAGAGGAAAGAATATGTAAATGTTACAGATGCGGTATGGTACTATAACATAATATCATTACAATAGAAAATAAATTCATTGTGGATATAAATTATAATTACTTGAACTAATTCACATCAGACTCATAAATGTCAAATTACTAAAATGTTTAAATCATTCAAGAACGACATGCAATTAAGTCATGGATTTTGAAATCAGGAAACAAATTTGTCTTAATAAATAACACAAATAAACTGCCTCCGCTATTTCCAGTGCGAACAATACATTGAAGTCAAGGGTCATTTTCTTGACGCGCGAGAACATAAAATGAAGTTATCTTTACTGGAATACAACAGCGTCGTCGCTGAAAGAAACGAAAGTTCTTATTTCTAAAGCATCGAAAGAACTCCGCAAACGCCTTTGTGACCTCAATCCCTTCAACGAGATTAAGACCCTAGTGATGACAGGGCTTCCATAATCCCTCTCCAGACAACTCGTAGCATCTATGTTTATTTTCGATAAAAAGTACACTTTGATACCCAAAGTAACTGCTTTCAGTTTTGTTTTTGTTCGATTTGTATGATCCTCCAGCTTTAGAAAAATGCACGGATTTGGTTCAAATAGTGGACTGATTTCAAGATTTTGAGGTTCTCTTTTGTTCTGAGGTCAGAGTTCTGATAAAGAATAGTTACGAAATGTATGTCAAAAAATAAATACTTTACTTTTTCTGATGCAGGCAAACAGAATAATTTTAGTCTTCTTTTCCTTATCCCACAAATGGGTACTTTGTATTTTTTTCGAGTAATCTTTATCAATGTTTTCGTTTATTCCTTACCCTTTAATGTTTTTCCATCTGGAATTTTAGAGATCACAATAAAGTTTCTCAAAATTTGGCGTTTCCTAGATATTTCCTTAAGGCGAAAACAAAACTGTGTGCCTTTATACACAATACAACGTACAGCGCATTTAAACACATGCATTGCACTTTGCCGCTTAATGAATTTTTAACTATGGTTCTATTAATTATTGAAACATTTTAATAGCAGGTTTTGACCTGACATTGATGTAATGATTTATATTAAAAAATAGAGAAAGCAAATAAATATTATTGCTCATAATTCAACCATAATAACATACAGCACAATAATTAATTTAAAAGTTAAACACTAAAGATCACTCAGCTTTTTACAAATCTTAAATAAAACAGTATCATCAACAACATTTTTTAAAAAATCTATTTGTTATATAGATATAATAGTTACGCTAGAAAACGCTGTTCTTTGTCCAGATAAAAGACAGAAAGCTTTTCGTTTTTTAGTTTTAACATTTTTTCCTGTGGATTTATTAACTGGTAATGATAAAATTATTATCAAAAAGACTACGAAATTATCGCCGAGAAAATTGTGCTGTGTTCATAAACTACCTTCAAAAGATCTAAAGAAAAGTTGTCTGTCTGTAATTATTAAAATAAAGTTAGTGTTGGTTAGCATATTTGGATTATGGTAAAAATTACAAAGGCTATTTGCCTAAAGGGAGAGATGTCTTTGCGGAAAGCGTTCTAATTCCTTGTAGGAAAATGAAGTGTCACGCCACATACATTTTCTGTATACAACTCGTCTTCAAAAAATCAAGACCTTTATCTTTAATTACTGTATGGCACTTTAGCTGTGGATTTGCTTTAAGATGCTTCGCTTAAGGTGACCAAAACAGCGAGCTCTGGCATTTGATTACAATCTTCCACTGACTTTCTTATCGAGATGGAAGGGATGCGCGAAGGCAAAGACCTAGTAGCATGTAACATTAAAACTTTAATGAGTCTCCGCTTAAGAATTACAAACAAAAGAAGGAACCATAATTTGCTACTTTTTATCAAGCTTTCCATGAAAACTTTAGCTTACCAATTTGGACAGGAACTTTCCTCGTCGTTACTTACTCCAGTATGAATAATCAACGGCTGCTACTTCCAGTGATTCTATTCTTATGATCTGCCACGCTTATGGCCAGACTCAAGCGGGATCAGACAACTGATAAACTACCTCTTCCAGTTAACTGCTTAAATTCCCACACTCATCTCAAAATCTGCATAACCATTTGGAGGTAAAGCACTCGTGACTAAGTTCGAAGTGAAAGAAAAGTATGTAAATTATCGCAACTGTTCCTTAAAAAATTGTATCCACCTATCATTGTCCTTACCAACCACATTATGTTTGTATATTTGTGGCTACTGAAACCGCTGTTTCTGCACTGTTTAACGTGAAAAATCTATATAGGTCAATACTGGGTATACTGTCGTTTGAATATTCCACTTCTAGAAAGGATGATTCCATTTCCAAGAAAAAAAACATGATCCGAAAAGGATGCATTTTAATCTAAGGCCTTTCAAAAGAAATACAAAAATAAAAAATCGAAGCCCGTTTCATGATCACTGGAATCAAACATTGTACTATGTACAGGAAAATATAAATGTTCTCCATTGCTGCTTAATACCTTTTAATACCTTTAACTGACTTCATTTCTATACTCTTCACTGATTGCCTGAAGCTGAAATTTGGGTATGCAAGTTATATTGCATTCTCTAATATCATGTACGTACTTGTTCTTACCTGTTCCTTTGTGCATCCAGTTTTTTTTGTGAAAGCAACTGCCAAATAGCGTATGTTTTCGGGCACATTGAGGTCAAAAATTTTAATATACCCACTTTATAGCCTCATAAGCGACGTCCCCATGCAGTAAAACCCCCTATCTTGCATATACTTTGCCATCTTAGTTGGCGACAATAAAAAAGGGGGAGAATGAAACATTATGAAGTTTTGTGGCTCATTTTATATTCTGCCAAAGTACTCTGCCAATGATATCATTAAAAACTGTTAGATAATTTTCCGCAACATTTATTGTACGATACAAGCAGAATGCCCTAAGCAAATTAACTAAACTAAATATTCTTCTCTGTATATTTCTTGCCATTTGATTCAGATGTAGTTCAACGATAATTGTACATTTATCGCATTTTGTTTATCTCATTTTTAGCGTATGTGTATATGCTTTACTAGAGCTTTGAGATTTCCTATAATAAAGAAAAATCTCTCAAAACTTTTTCCAGCTTTGCTTGTCAGTATTGCTTCATTTTTAAATCAAAATTCGAAATATTTTAATTTTTTACAGAAGCACTGCAAACTTTCTAAACTGATAACATATAGCTGCTTTCTTGTTATTACACATATTTTAGGAAGAAAGTAACACACATTCAAAAGAATATAGCAAAATGGACAAACTACAAATTATAATAATATACAAGATGCTAATAATACATAAAATATTACTTATGTATAAAATGGAGTAAAAAGTAGAAACTAGGTAAACACGATAAAAAAGGGACATAATACACTTAAATAAGATTTATCAAAAAGTGTATAAGTGGAAAACTTAAACATATGAAAGGGCTTGAAATTCTAAAATGCCACGAAATATCTCCCGTTTCGTTTTTCTTAGACGATCTCTATAATTTCTCCATTTGTAACACCACAAACCTCAGAACTGCAGGTTTTTAAATTCCAAGTCCTGTGAATTACTGAATTATGATTGCGTGGTTGCTATAGTCATTATGCAGTAGAAATAAGAACTTTTCATCATAAAGAGGGATTTTAGTTGATTCAGGAAAAATAAATTAATCGAAGGTAGACCAAAAGGATTATTTTACTCCTCTTGATGCAGAAATGCTAGAAATTCCCCCGCATCCATCAAACCTTGCTTGTTTAAACACATTTTATTATTTGATTCGTTTCGATATGTTTAACAACTTGGAATCACACATTTCTCTAATCCCTGTATTCGTTTTTGATGACCCTTTATTTAATGTTCGTACATGTAGCTGATAAATAAGTATCTGGGAGACCACGATTCAAATGAGGGTAGCTTAGCTTCATACTCAGAAGACTTCCCATAAATATTTCCAAATTCTGATTTTACTTTAGTTTATACTTAGATTAAAAAATTTTATTTACAATTAAGATCATTAATTGGACATCAGAGCAGTAGAAAATGAAATTCTACAGCATTAATATGTCATGGAAATTGGAATAATATGTCATAAAATGCTTTAATAATGCTGCGCAATATGTGGTGAAACATTGCAGCAGCTATTAAGCAGCATAAAGTGCCCTGAAACACATAATTCCATTGTTAGGTAATTAACTTTTAATAATCGAATGTTAATGAAACATTGATAAATAATCGCCTAATAATGGCATTGTAATAGAACCATACTTTATTAAATTGAAGTAGTTTTGTTTCAAAATTAGACAAAAGGAGAACCAAAAAAGCAAGCTGTTCAGTTTCTGTAGAAGAGACATTTATGTCAGCGCGACCTTGAAATTCACAGAGTTTTATTCAAACGTTGAGCCATTCTAAGACTGCGTTTTCGCGTAATCAAAATTAATCGAGTAGCCACAGATGTCGAATAAAAGTAGGTCATTTATTTTTGAAGGTATATATGTGGTTTGGCCACTTAAAATGTTTTAAATATAATGATATTAAGTTTATAAGTTTCGATCAGTTTGTTCCAGATGCATTATTATACCAAAATGCTTAAAAGGTCTACTATAAAAAACAATGAAAAGAAATTTTAACATTATAATTATTCATTATAAATAAAGTTATTTTAAGCCATTTATTACTTTTGCTTCAAATATAGAATACTCTTAACAAATGCTTATTTTTTTTATTTTCATTGTTTGCATCCGCTACGATGTCATAGCCGTGCGAATGTGCAAAGATCATGCAAGTATGATGAAATAAATTCAGACGCGTATATTTCTGCATTTCGAAAATTTTGGAGTACTGTAATTGGAAAGGTGTCGAAGAATGTTTACTTGGCAATAATTTATGAAGTATAATTTTGTCATCCATTTCACAGCTGTAAATTCTTAAATAATAGTCAGTTAGTGAATGTTAGTTTTTCTTTCAAACTCCATATTTAGGTAAAAAGACTCCCGAAATTTATTTAAAAATTCGTTGTCTTTTTGAAACGATTTTTGAATAATTCTACAAACACCTAGGTTTACTTAATACGCGAGATTTACTCAGTAATGGGGAAATTAATTTCATGATCCTATAATGAGCATACTTTTCTCTACAATTAATTATTTAATTTGCGTTTGTATTTATTCCCCTATGGTCATATTTTTTATTCATAGAAATTTGTGCATCATTATGTCCATCTTCCTAATTTAAACTTAATTTTAACGTAGCTTCTTTATGACGAAGTCTAGTACATTAGGGAAAACATTTGCCTTGTTAAATACAATCGAAGAAAACGCACGCACACACATTGCAGTTAAAAACCAAATACAATTTTAAACTTTAAATCTATTAATTCAAGCATATGGTGTAATGAAACTTTCTTAAAATGCCCGCTAAAATAGCACTTACGTAAATATGTGTATATTAACTTGTGTAAATATGCACTTGTGTAAATATGTGTATATACTTCTAACTTGAATTGTTACACTGATCGATTAACCTGTTTTTTTATAATTTCGAAAAAACAATTCGTAATTATCTAGCCTTCGATTGGGCTCGAAACTATAATCTCATTTCCAAGTGGCAGGACAGGTGTTTTATCACTGAGCTACTGCTTCAAATAGCTTGGATTTGAAATGATGTTTATAACCTTGGGTATTATTGGCGAATGATGTTTATAGCCAAAGGCATTATTATTTCTGGACGAACATTACTGAGGACGATTTCGGAATTAGCCGGCAAGTGCGTGTAATCTGACCGGCTGTGCTTTCCCGAAACTGTTATTTAAAATTCATGAAACGGAAAGGATGAAGAGCATAGTTAAACTTTCTTATGGTGCATTAATGTTACTGATACTTATTATTACCGATATCTGATGATTAAATCTGCTGTTCCTAAATATGTGGAAATAAGCTATTCCAGCAGTGAAGAAGCTGTGTTCAAATTTTTAGCTTGGTTAGATACCATTAGTTAATATTTTCAGCATTTACATTTCTCGAATTGTAAATGCAAATTTTAATTGGTTTTAAGAAATTATGATTAAAAGTAAGGCAGGAAAGAAAGTGTGAGATATATATGTACATTTAATGATTTTGCTTTAATACACTTGGATTGTTCATGTGGGTGTTCGAAGAAAATTATTTATTTCTCAGTTATAAAAGACAGTTAAAATTTAGGAAATCACTTTTACCGTGAGGAAATATTTTTAACTGTTTCTTGGTGAGGAGAGTTACTGAAAATATTTTTTACTCTCTGGTTACAGATTATGAACTTACTTGAAGGCTTTAACTTTTTTTTTAATTTCAAAAACTGTTGCTAATTTCATAGTTTTAATAATTTTTTCATTTGTCTCGGTTACCTGGGTTTTCATTTCTTTCACAGTTATCTAGGTTTTCATTTTGCTTGGGCTTACATTTCCAGTTGTTTTCATCACTTTACTTGTAAGACTTAATTTCTATTTAAAACCAGTAAACTTTATGCAATTTTTTAAAATCTTAGACACCAAAGCCTTATATCTACGTAAAAACAGAAAAGAGACTAGAGTAAGGATTATTGAAAAAAAATAGTCTATATCTACCGATGATTATAAATCTATTATCATAATGTCGTAATTTTGACTTTTTCTAATACATATAGATATAAATGAATGTTTGCTTGTTTGTCTTTTATCCAAATCTACAGTTTAGTTCCGATAGTTCCGATTTTCATGAAACTTGCCACACTTGACCTGCAGAACAAGAGGAAGGTAACTGAAGCATAAGATTTCTCAAAAACCAGTCCAGAGGGTCCGCACTCTTTATATACATATATTTCACGCTAATATAACGCATATTTGATTAAAAACTCAGCAATTTAATAGCTTTGAACCTCCACTCTGCAAAGCGTAAGATATATATGTTACAAATTTAATCAGAAAACTCGGTGATATAAAACAACCGTATTGCCATTTGGAAAACCGCAATTATATTAATTTGTTACTTGGAAAACCGCAAATATATTAATAAACAATCTCGGGTATTTAAGAGAAATGCGCTGCCGCTGCCCAAATTAAAATATTTTAAAGTGTGTCATATTTCAGCAAAGCGTAAAATATTTAATGTTTTACGCATTAACACGCAAGCATTAAAATGCGTGTCATTGCATCACACATATTTTCTTTGCTTTTTGAAAGTGAAATTGTAATAGCCGTCATAAAACATTACTTTCGCTGTGAGATCAATTATGCCCCCAAAACGAAAATCGATTTCTGTATCTACATTTCAAGCACAAAAGAAAAGGGGATCACGAGCTTCAGAAACAAACGCGTAACGGAAAGCAAGACTGGAAAACAGTTGAGTATGCACTGCTCAAGTCTCTTCGTATGAAACAAACGAGCAGCGGAAAGCAAGACTGGAAAACGTTCGAGTACGCATTACTCAAGCCGGTTCGTCTGAAACAGATGAGCAACGGAAAGCAAGATTCGGAAACGTTCGAATACGCAATGCTCGATTCAGGGGAACGCGGCACGCTGATTTAAATTTTGGTGCATTCCATTACGATGTTAATTATGATTGCAGTTGTCATCCAAGTGCGGTCGTTGGAGAGATGGATAAATTATGCATGTATTGCAGAGCCCTCAAATTTAAGAATAAGCACCAGGAGATACGCTGCGCGATTAAAAACGTGAAATTGCCAAAACTAAATCCACTACCCGAACCATTATCAACCTTGGTATAAGGTGACTCAAGCAAATCGAAACACGCAAAATAAGCATAAAGAAAAGAAAATCGTAACAAAATTGAAACATAAACACTTTCTTTCCTTTAAGTAGCATTGCAATGCATAACGGGTAATAGCTAGTTTAGAATGTATAATTTAATTTTATGTTTTAAATCTGGTTGAGAATCATATATGAACCTGATACAACTTGTTGTCAATGACTGACTGTTTTCGTCGTTTCCACCAAGATGAACTTTAGTTAATAACGAAAATGTTGAATTAAAAATAACATAAGCAGCGCAGAAAAACATTTTATCAGTAACTGTTGAACATGTCTTTATTTCGTCAGCGCTGAACTTTGAAAAGTACTGGTATGATTTTGAGTAAATGAGACTAAAATTCTAATTTCGGAGGATCATTGGGTTATTTTATTATCTAAGTTGGGATATTAGGTGAATATATTTTGCTATGCTTCTTTGTTATTTTATTTTTAAATATTTTTTTCTAATTTTAGTTAGTTTATAACTTTGAGTGTTTTATATTATTGACACCCTCAGAAAATGCAATCAGTTATTTTTATACTTTAAATTACAAGGCTTTTTCATTATCAGATCGAGATTTATTTTATTGTTAATGGGGATGTAAGAGGGCAGGTTAGGTTCCTGAAGGACAATGTAGATGTCATGTTAAAGAGCAAAGTTTTCTCTGATCCAAAAGTCCTTCTGGAGATGTGCCCCATGTCTCGGCTTCTGACGTTGTTTGTAAACTTGAGTGTGGGATATTTCCTTCTTTGTAAAAGGGTCGGAAGCTCGCACTCCTGTTCTGTCTTAATACTGCTGGTAGATGAAACAGCTCCAGATATTATTTTGGCTGCTCTTGCCTGTCTCTTGTGAAGTTTCCCCAATGCGGTCTCAGAAGCATGTGCCCAAATAGATGCCGCATATTCAAGGTTTATTCTTATGAACGCAATGTAAGTATATGTTAGTGTTTTCGGAGTGATCCCCCAATCCGTTCCACATAAGCGTTACAGAATTCGGAATTTCTTTAGTGCTTTGTTGGAGCAATTTTCCAAATCTGTAGTAAAGCGTATGTAAGGACAGGCCCAGATATTTTGGGTTATCTTAGTAATTGGCAAGCCATCCATTAATATGGTAGGTTGAAAAGGCTTTCTGCGTTATCGATCTATGGAGAAAATTCCGTAGCTTGTTTTGCGAGGGTTTATCTTTAGTTTTAGCTCTCTCGACCAGGCTAAAATGCCTCCAAAGGATTGGTTTAATGATATCTCATACTTTTCTATGTCTTTTCTTGTGTGCCAGATTGCTTTGTCGTCTACGTAACGAGCAACTCTGGTATCGCCTTCCAGGAGATGGTGAATATTGTTAACATACAAAATGGATAGCAGGGGAGAACTGAGCCCTGAAGGACATCTGCCCGTGTTCTTTCTTTAGAGAAGGCTCCATTGTGCCTTACTCTAAATTTTCTATCTTTCAAAACGTCTGTGATCCAGATTAGGGCACTACCTCTTACACCATGTTCGTACACGATTTCAGTACGTTTTTGTCGCCATACAGCATCGAATGCTGATGTCACATCCAGGAAGATAACAGTGGTCTTTTTTGCAAGTTTTTCCTGAAAACCATCAATAACCGACAGACATAGGTAGATAGGTTGATCTTTTGTGGCGTGATGTTTTCTGTAGGCAGTTTGACAGAAGTTCAATTTCTTATTCTTTGCCAGTTCACACATGATTCGTGAATGTATAATACATTCCATAATTTTACAAAGAATACCAATGAGTGCAAAGAGTCTGTAGTGTTTACACTCAGTGGCCGGTTTCTCAGACTTCAGCAGGGGGACAATAATAAATATTTTCCAGTTTGAGGGAAGTTTTTCCGTTTCCATGTTGTGTTAACTACATCCAGTAGACACTCCGTGGCGATCTCGCCTAAATGTTTCAGCATTTCATTGGAAATGAGATTGCTACCAGGGGATTTCTTATCATTAGTATGCTTAATTGCTGCCTACGTTCTTGGCAGGAAATAGCTTGAGTATAGAGGGGCTCGTATGAATTTCTTCTTACTTCTAGAAGTAATTTCCTAACTGCTTTATTCGTTATTTTATGTTCTCTCCGGAACACTAGTTTACGAATGTTTGAGTAATGCACTGCCAACACATTTGAGGCTGCTTTATATTTGTATGCTGATGAGGCAATAATATTTGATTTCTGGGCAGTTGGAATTGAAGAGTATTTATCCAAGGAACTAACAGACCTCCAGTGTTTTGTATCTTATTTCGGATCCAGGTGATTACAGAATTCTTTCCATTATAAGCGGGAACTGACTCATATCAACATTACAAATGAGCAAAACCATGAAAACGCCCATGCAGCCAACCCGTTCGTATGGAATTGGACGCAGGTCGAAGGACGCAGGAATTGGACGGAATTGTTCGTATGGATTTGGACGCAGGACGCAGGTTCAGCAACTTTACCGCTTGGCCGCTGGTAAGCTCATGCAATTTTGGGAGAAAATGAAGAGAAAATTATTCAAATAAATGTTTATTTTACCGAGATTGAGCACCTTAAATTCAAATTTCGTCTACATTTCCAATAATGAAACATCTGTCACATTCAGAGATGGTTATAATTATGTGTATGCTGAAAACAAAGCTTTCCGTACTCCAACCAAATAACTAAACTCTTACCTTACCTTCAAAAAAAATCATTTCTTGAATACCATAAAAGGTTCGTTTACATCTTACTTGCTTCCGAAGGTTTAATTTCTCTGAAGTTTGAAGTAAAAGAATTTCATAAGCTCAAGGTGAGTTAGGCTATCTGAATATAGCAAAGCTGTCTGCCTAAGTGTACAAATGCCGTCGCTGAGGACTTTCTGAGGCAAACTGGTTCTTATTCACGTTACATACGGGGGAAACCACGAAAAGCAACTATGCAGCTAGCCCGTTCGACTGCCAAGATCGAATTACCAGTATTCATGTGTTTTAAGCATTAGGCCACTAGTGGGCATTCATATGATCAATGAAACAGTTTCCACAAATAGTGGGGGGGATGATGCATTAAAGTGATGGATGAAGCGTGATTTTGCTTGAAATTTTAGTGCCACCGGGATGACCTTAAATTCCAACTGTTAAAAAGAAATGCCTTTTCCTTTTTTTCTCTCTCTCTTTTTTGTTCTTTTGATTAATTGAAATTAATACCTCTTACTAAAATATATAAAATGAAATTGCATTTCCCTAAAAATTAGCTTAGTAACGGTGGCTTTCCTGTTTGATACAGGATATTTCACAAGGATGTCATTTCATGACGGGGAGAAGAAAGAAGAAGACTTATTGCGTTTCTAAACGAGGGGTTTGACATAGGAACGCAGTTAAGTAATGAAGATCAAATCTCTAAAAATATGGCTGAGGATACCTTTTCTGCCGAAACAGATTTACCTGTGGAGCTCCAGACAGAAATTATTGCTCTGCAGAGTTTTGAATATTGCCGAGTCAAGCACAGTGATGGTTCTTCTGAAATGTTTTGCAATTTACTGGCTAAGAATAAATTCAAAATTTTGATGGAGGTTCTCCACCGAGCATTTTGCATGTTCGGTAGCATTTATACTTGTAAACAATTGTTTTCAACAAGGTATTTGAATAAAATAAATATAGTTCATTAATAAATTGAATGACATGAATTTGGAAACCATATTTCATTATGATAAAATGCTTTGCTTATTCTCTGTACAGCAGTCTGATTCTCAAATGCTTAATGTATAATAACGCTTATAATTTTAATATACTTGCGAATTAGCAAACTGCTATATAATGATAATATTTAACATATCTTAAAATAGACAATAACTTGTGATATATTGAGCCATAAAGTACACCCCACAACACATAAATAATCTGAAGTCGAATGACGTATCAAACATGTTTACCGGGAGTGGTTCTTCACTTCAGTCTAAAATTCGAACAGCCACCTAATGTTTTGCCGACTTTTATCGTCTTGTAGATAAGAGTGATTTCGTGGAGTAACAAATGTTTTCAAGAAAACTTTCATACAAATTTAATTGAAACATTTTCTCAAAAAATTAAAATATGCAAGTAAATTACTTATTGAACTAACAAATTGACTAGTAATGGAGTTGAATTTCATTATAAACTCTCAAGAATATATATTAGCTGATTATACACATTATTAAGTAGAGGTAAAGCGGACTAGCCTAAATACACTGCTAGCCACCGTAAATGCAACACCCTGAAGGAAGCATACAAATAACATGAAATTTACAACATGCATTAGCGGAGGTGAGATATGCAAATGATTAGAATTTCAGCGCAGACGCACATCACGCGCGCCTGTGGCGCCACTTCAAAGCGCTATTTAAGACTTGAAGTTTTCGATGATTTCAAGTTCGGCAATTGTGTTTTTCTTGTGGTTTTTTCAAAAAAGCGATCAATTATGCCTCGTAGTAAACAGCGATCATCGTTTGATCAAGTATCCGAGTTCGACAGAGGAAGGATAGTGGCCTACCGAGAGTGTGGATTATCTTTCAGGGAAATCGGTAGTCGTATTGGACGAAACCAAACAACTGTAATGCGGATATGTGACCGTTGGATGCAGGAGGGTACAACGGACGTGTTCGATCACATCTGCCTCAGTGCACTACTTCACGTGATGACAGGAACATTGTGCGCATGGCAGTGAAGGATCGCTCAGTAACATCACGAATCATAGCACAGCATATTCAGTCTCTAAAGCATCATCCAGTGTCTGCGCGTACCATTCGAAGCTGTTTACAGCAGAGTGGTCTGTCCGCAAGTCGTCCATTGCTTCGTCTACCGTTAACGCAGAACCACAGACGTCTCCGCCGCCAATGGTGCGATGAAAGAAGGATGTGCACGGCAGAATGGAATGAAATTGTCTGTACTGACGAGTCACGCTTCTGTCTGCAGCACAACGATGGTCGGATTCGAGTCTGGAGACACAGTGAAGAGAGGATGCTGAACAGCTGCGTTATGCACCGCCACACTGGTCCTGCACCAGGTTATGGTATGAGGCGGTACTGGATACCACTCTCGCACTCTTCTAGTACGCATTGCCGATACTTTAAGCAGCCACCGCTACATCTCCAAGGTGCTGGAGCGAGTTGTCCTTCCTTACCTTCAGGGCTTGCCCAAAGCCATATTTCAATAGGATAATGCGCGACCACACGTCCACCATGTTTGCTGAACGATTGACCCAGATTACATCCCAAGCTGCCACACCAGATCAACTTTGGCAACGTGTGGAAGCTGCTTGGTCTGCTGTAACCCAAGAACGCATTCAAAGTCTCTTTGAATCAATGCCGAGGCGTGTGGCAGCGGTGATCTCCAACAATGGCGGCTACTCTGGCTTCTGATTCTGGAAGGAGCCACACTTCACAGAAGTCTATAGATTTAATTATTTGATACTTGGTCAACATGTTATCTACTATATAAATTTTGTTGTGATGTCTCTTGTCCTTCTTGGTCTTGCAATTTGGGTGGCCAGCAGTGTATTTAAAGTCCTGAATAATCTAGCCATTTGGAAAGTAGCCTAGTAGACTTTCGACTCCAAGATAACCAGTAATCCAGAATTGTTCTAAAGAGATGTCTTCAACTGCTTTAATTGAAAAATAGGTTTTATCGCCTATGTTTAGAATTGGCATCACAGTAAAGGGCATAAACACGACGACGGTCGAGTTTGCATTGTTGCAATTTGATTGTATTCCAAAATGAAGTATTTGGCTTTCTGTATTCTGACACTGCATGTTTAGACACTACATATTTCGTATATTATAAGGAGACAACAAGCAGAAGTTCTTAAAAGCAAAACTATTATCAGTCCTTGATTTAATCGAAATCGCGAGACGACATAGACAACTGCATATAACTGCTCGCTTTAAATAATTAATTGTATTTATTATTTGATATTACAGAAAGTAAATATGTGTTTTTCAATCTTTTCGAGAACTCTTATGTAACAAATGAAGATCCCCAAGGCGATGCCGATATGTGTTATTAAAAATCTTTCAATGGAAGCATTTTGTAACTTATTATGCTGACTAAACTATAGATAAGGCTATAATTGTAATAATTTGAAATTAATCGTAAATAGTTTTCTGCAATAGTCATTCTTCTAAAAAAAGGCGAATTTATCACAGGTTTTGGTCACCTTTCTTTAAGCTGAAAAACTTAATTGAAGGAAGGGATATTACTATAAGATTCTTATGCAATCAAAGCAAACCTTTGAGCTTTTCTGATACTCTGCATGCATGTTAATTCTTCGAAAAATACTCTCCTAGTTGTTATTCTATTCCTTAAGAAGTGTAGAATTTTATAAGGATTCATGATTCAGTTAAATTCATCATACATACGGAAGCAAAATTTACTATTTTCATCTAGGTTGAAATTTCCAAATAGTGTCATTAGAATTTTGTCTAATGGTTAACAGTTTTACAGATTGAATTGAAAGCTACATCATATCTGCATACATAATTTTTTTATTTATTAAATTTCGAAATGGATATATATGTAACTTAAGTATCCTCAGTCGCTTTCAAATGCACAGTGAGCTTCACAACTTAGGTACAAAGCCATCTCAGTCAGAAAATAACATATTAACAATCTAGTTGCCTTTGAAACGAATCAGAATATTATTAAGAAGTGCATTCGTTTTAAATGAGAAATTATATCTAGCTGCAATATAGTTGCTTTTGAAAGGCATCAGAATATTATTAAGACGTACGTTCGTTTTAAATGAGAAATTATATTCCGATTATCGATTGATTACCGGTTACCGATTGATTTAAATTAGTCGCATGAAGTATGGCAAAAAATACTCATGTTTATTAGATTTCCTCATTACCATTTGCTAACTTTTTCATCCACTATAGTGTTTCCGTTTTACCTTTATCATTTATTATCTGATAAGTGTTGTACGAGATCTTATGCTGAGGGGATATGCAATTCCCAGTTTTCAGCAGC
>KK120144.1:437637-461120 GCA_000611955.2 Stegodyphus mimosarum | reverse complement strand
GTGCGTTGTCAAAAAAATAAATTATCTCCTGAAGTTCTTAAAGGTAATTTTGGGTAAAAATTGCCTACAAAATGCATTTTGAGTTTGGGGTTTGTCGTGAAATAATAGCCAGAATTTGTATGTGATGAAACGGACAAGCTGAGTGATTAATCTTCCGTCTCAGAAATAATTTAACTATTTATTAAATTTCATCTTTTTATTCTTATCTAAAAAGATGGAGAATCGTTTTTATTCTTTGAAGCAAATTATTTGCAACACACAGAAAAATTAATTAATTATCATTTTTTCAGAAATTAATTAGTTTGCTCTCATTTTATAGTTTAATTTTAAGGAAAGGTAAAATGTTAAGAAGCCATGACGTATTATGCCAAAGTGTCAGAAAAATGATGAAATTATCTGGCGGAAGATGAATTTAATGCTAATATTACACAAAAGCTTTTCCAAAAAGTATTTTGAATTTAATGTTTTGTTACGAAATAATAGGCGAACAAACAAGAAGTATTTTCTTAAGTGATTAATCATTTTTATTCAGTTTTAAAAAATATGTATTGATTATTATTTTAACTCTATTTTTTAATCTTTAAAAAAATTTAGAACAGATTTCTCCCAAAGTAAGCACTCTAAGTCACTCTTGTTTTACAGTTAAGTCTTAGGAAATGGTAAAATGCTAAGAAAATAAATTTCTATTTTAATGGTTTCTGTATAAGAAATTTACATTGAGTTAGGATAAAGAAACTTCAGTTTATCAGCAATGACAAGTACTCTATAATTCTATATTTAATTTACTTTAATACTTGAATACTGGGAGAGGGATGCATGCGTTATTTTAGAAATTACCAGCATTTTGTGAAACAGGAAAGCTTCTTAAACGAAGCTCTCTTTACTAGTTTGAAAAAAGGAGAAACCTTTCTTTTATTGATTTCGCGCCTATGTTCTAATGTAAATATGTAAATAAAATGAAATTAAGTACAAATAAAGCTCACTCTGGAATTCGGGAAGCACATTTTTCTCATAAATAGACTATATTACAACAATGAACTTTAATCGAAATAATGCAAATAATTAAAAATCAAAACTTCATCTATCAATTGTTTTCTTCTGGGATGAAAAAAAAGCTTTAGCAAAAGTGCTTTCACGCTTTTAAGTCTTCTTATCTCCAGTAAAGGATTTGGTAGAAACGGAATAAACACAGAATGTATATTTGTAATCTTTCACTTACTAAAATTTTCCCACATATCTACTGTTTTCTAAATTACGTATAATATTTAATTATTTATGTTTATATAGAAATCAAATCATTAATGCTGAAAAGAGTAAAAGCTGTAGCTTCTCAACCTTCATTGCTCCGCACTGCTTTTCTCATCACCTGGCAGAAGGTTATCTTCAGGTTCTTTTAATTATAAATTTTGTTTCAGCAGTGCATTTAAATAATTATTAAAGCTTTTTTTTATTTTGGCAATCTTTAAAGATATACATAAATTTAAGGTTCATAACATTTAATTAAAGTAATTTATTTTGGTGTATATTAATATATAAATTATTAAATTTAATAAGTATAAATAAGGAAACGTTTCTATTGATTTTACTGAACTTCTATGATGCCTGAATTTAACTTTTTCAGCCCTTTTGGGTCGGAGGACTTCAACCACGCCCTAGCTGTTCTTTTCTGTCAAATCTTTGTTACAGTTTGAGTCTACCATTTTGAGTTCCAACAATACTCCTTTGAGACTATGAATTTCTCTCCGTTTATTCCCTAACGGATAACTCCTGTAACAGAAAAAGCGTGATTACAATATTTAGTATTTTCTTAGCATTTGTTATAAACATTTTATTACTCATTATCATATATGCACTGGAAAGAGATGGAAATGGAATAAAGCAAGGAAATGATTTTAAAACAGGTTATGATATAACCATATTTCTTTATGGTACTATTCGCCACAAAACAAGCTTAGCCGGTTTTAGCGTTTACTTACTTAATAAAAACAAAAGTCAGTGCTTAATATAGTAACATGTAAAATGACATCATAATCAGTTTTATATTGAAGGGAGACTGGAAGCGAACTAATAGTGAAGAAGCGCCGCAATGTTTGCTATTCAGGAAGCAGAAATTCAATTAATGAAGGGAAAATCATGGTTCCGCATGGGGATAAATGGAGGACAGGATCAAGATATAAATCATATCGAGTTCAGTAAGCCAAAGGAATTTGCAAAAATATTCTGATAAACGTTTCCAAAACAGCTTTAAGTGACATAAAATAAAACAATTTTTTTACAAAATGTAGTTTGAGACTGTATTAACCGAAAGAATTTCCACTGTACTTGAAAAGAAAATCAGCTCATAAAAAGTTTAGTTTAAAATGCGAATTCAAGTATGCTTATTGTGCTTGTTGCTGTGGGTTAGTTGATTTTCTTCTTAAAGTCTTATAATTCCTAACCACCCCATTCAGGGGTGTATTCTGAATTTCTACAAAGAACGAGTTGCTTAACACTAATTAAAAAAATATATATTAATCTGTGGGAGTTAGCATTATACGTATTTCAAAGTTAGTAATATTATTTGAGTAATAATATTGTTGAATTTTGTAGCAAGTGGAAATCTTTATAAAATTTTAAATTAGTAAAAATTGTGCATAGTTTATATCACAGTCACAATTCAGGTTTGCTTAGTTTAAACTTCCGCATTTATAGTATACGTAAGCTATCAAACGCAAGATAAAAAGGCAGATCAAATGAACAGCACACTCCACTTATTATTGAATTGCAGTTTCTTATTTACTGACTTAGATTTGAAATTGTATAAACATAATGAATAGTAAGAATAGAGTAGTATGTACTGCAAGAGAAAATAACCCATCTATTAGGGTTTTGTCTTAGAGAAATGGAATGTCTTAGGGAGTATGGAAAGAAGATACTGTTTGCTGTTTGTGCGTATTATGTGTTTCCTATACTTTTATTTATCTGTCTATCTATATGAATGAGTTGATAAACAACAATTATTATTTTTTAATTTAAAATTTCTAAGCATGCGGTGCATTCATCGGATTTAGTTTAACCTTTTTATATAAGCAGATATAATACAAGCATAATCGGAAAGAAAGGTATATTACAGAAATTTTATACATTTAGCGAACGTGGAAATGAATACTTTGAAACTTTCTTCTCTATGAAATCTTAAACTGGAATTTAGATGACTGAATATTTATTTATGAGGAACTTTTGACACTTAGGTCATTGACCATAAGTCAATTGGTGAAATGAAGAAATTTAAAATTTCATAACTGTATTACTAATATCTTCTTAAATGTTTGACATTTGATGTGTCGCATAAATACTAACCGCTACTTAAGTTTCATGTTTTTGTACAAAGTCCGGAATTTTTAATATATGAAATTTAATTCTAATGTTTAAACGATCTCAACAATGTATTTTAAATTAACCAAATTTTAACACTATCTTCTTAAAATTTTAGCTTTTAATGTTTCGCATACCTAAGAAAATTATTAAAATTTGATATTTTTGTACTAAGCTCGGAAACTTCATGCAACTTTTAATGCGTGAAATTTAATTCTGAAGAAAAACTTGCTCAACAAAATGATTTTCCTTCCGAAAATGATGTTCAGTATGCAACTGTAGAAACGACTTGCTCTGGCAAATCGTTCTAACGGAAATTTATCACCAGCAAAGGAATGAATCGCATTTTTATGATATGCTACCTGCTTTTATGACAGACGCAAAAGTATACTAGAGCATATAACATTTTGTTATATTCGCCGTTTTCCCTCGACTCTTTTTTTTTTCTGGTAGCACTATTGCATATTGATAAAAGTGCATACGAATATAACTCGAATATTTCAGAAGATAGTTTTTTAATAACCGCTGGTATTTCCTGGGCAACTAATTCGTTTGTTACTTGGTTCTTTTTAACGAATAAAACAATTCGAATGATATTTGAGATTAAATACCTAGGTACCGTAAGGCTAAGGTTAACTGCAGTTAAATGACTGGAGTAGATCACACATAACAAATAAATTCAGAAGTATGTTCAAATATCAACTATTTTTTATTTAAAAAATTTTGCTTTTTTATGTCTTTAAATTTATTCTAATACCGAATTAAGTAAAGTTTTTAATTATAGTCTGAATATACGTACGTTTCGATGTTCAAGAGCTCAGCTTATGCAATGTAACTAATTGTTGAATAGTATGAGTATCGGGGAGAACAGGCGATAGTAGGTCTGAAATGACAATTTAAAATTCCATTTCTTAATGAAGTAGCAGCTGTGGGTATATTAGATGGATTTTTATAATTCTTTGCCTTAACATTTATAGTCTGGTTTGAAGCAACTATAGCTCTCTTTACTTGATTTAAATGGGGGAACAAACTACGGGCTCAATCTCGTTGACGATTTTTAATTAACTAAATTGTAAATATACCTATTTATATAATCTTAAGTTATGGCCGAACGTAATTATATCCTGACACGTGTTGAGGCCCTCGTTCATTCGTTTACTTTTGCAAGTTCAAGTTTCTAATAATCTTGATTCAGTTTTATATAAATACATATTCGCCATTTAGATCAGTTTATTTCAGTTCGCTATCTCTTAATGGAGAAGAGATTTAGAAGCGTTTATATACGCATTCATTATTTTGAAAATTTAAATTCTTTACCATTAAACCCAAACTGAGAACTCATTAGCATTTGCGGGCTGGAAGATGTCACGGATGCAGAATAAAGCAAATAGCTGACGTACACATTTTCTTCTTTATTTTTCTCTGTAATGCTTTAATGTACTGATGTTCCTTTTTATTTTTCACACTAATCTTTTCTGAGTTTAGCTATGCTGCTCTTTTTATTAAAGTTGTGATCAAGCTGCTGGGTGATAAAGAATTTTATTTAAGTTCACATATTAATATGTTCTTTATCATATTTCAGTTAGACAGTGAACAGCATTCACGTTCTTATATCATACAGAGACTCCATACGAAGCATCATTTCGTCGCCGCTTGTTCCAGGAATTTAGTTAACTCTAGAATATATTTCGAAACGAGTATGCTTTATAAATTTCGTATTCTTAAAAGTTCATTCCGTTCGTATGCTTTGTTACAAAGTTGATGAGCTTATAATACCCGCAGTGAGTTAAAACGCTTTCGGAATCTTCTTGTGTATATTTTGTGCGTACATCGCAGCAGTCATTATAAACTAATGCTGCTTCTTTACAGTGACCGTTTTCATAAATCAACTCAAATAAGATGATTTGTGTATGCTCAGTTTTTGAATGAGGTCTCAAATATGCAATAATTGCTCATTTACTTTTGTTAGACTTAACAGAAGACCTGAAGAAAAATAATAAGTCACCTTTAGCTTGCATTCGAAAAATAGGAATAAGAGAATTGCAAAATTCAAAAACAGCATTTTTTGCCTCAATAATTTCTCTTTTTCAACTTTCCAGCATTAGAATATGAGCATCATTTGGCAATAGCATGAAGAATTTTACTTGGTTATCAACTGTGGCATTCTCAAGCAAACACAAGATTTTTTTCCTTAGTACGTTTTCGCTTACGAGCAAAATACAGTTCTTTATTTCCGCTATAAGTGAAAGATGGTAAGACAAAAGCGGATAACCTAAAATTATCCCCTTTTAATGAGCAATCCCACGGGAGAAACTGAGGGTAATAGTATTTGCGAGGCATATGACAATTATGATCGACTACGATAATATTCCAAAGAGAGACTTCACGATTTGCTAGAAGATTCCGAGTTGGATACCGATATTAAACAATTTTAACTTATGCATGTAAATATCAATTATAGTAAATAATAATATTTTCCCATATTTAATTTATAAAACACGTTTTGTGTTGAATTATTTGTAAATAATTTTGAAACCCTGCGTAAGCCGTTACCCAAACTTCCAAAGTCAATAAAGAGCTGGCTGAAAATTATCGGCTTATTCGCGAAAATATGCTGTATTTGTATCATCAAAATCTGTGTAATTTGAATTTAGCTACTTAGCAGTAAAGTTAGCTGCAGTAAACAAAACGAAACTATGTACTACAGTTTAACTGTTTAGTAGGAAAGATGATGTCCCAAAGTAAGTAGTTGTAAAAAGTAAACTACTTACTTGTCCCAAAGTAAGTAGTTTTTTTAAACATTACGACTGCAGATTTAATGACGTATTAAATTAATATATTAAAAGGAGTTGATTTTTGAAATGCTGAAGCTTATCGAGGGTGACAATTGTTAATCTAAATACTTTCAATATTGACTGGGAACTCATTAGTCAGTTCGTTTGAATATGTCAGTGCACATGAGGGAAGGATGCCTTTGTAAACGACTTTCTAAAGAAAATTGTCTCGTACCGTCGTACACATGGGGAAAACCACATAAGCCAACCACGCAGCCAGCCTGTTCGCCGGGGTTCAAATTCAAGTTGAACTACTGGTATTCAAAGATCGTAACCTCTCAGCCACTGGAGGAGCTAGGAATACCTTGAACCACATGAGATATTTCTGCGCGACCATTTAGATCATGAAAAACTTGCGTTTTTATTTATAGACGATACAGTAAATCTCAAAAATGTCAGACGTTAGAAATATGTATGGACAGAAAAAAATTTACCTAACAGCATGGGGAACCATTTACGTAGTCATTAATCTTATTATATGGGAATTAAGAAGATAACATTATTATACCCAGAATCCTTGTACTTCTTCACGTGGTAATTAAGAAGCGTTTTAAATCAACAGCCGCTTCGTTAGACACGAAAATTACTTTACCTCTTCTGGAAGAATTAGATTTTGTCCTCCTTTGAACAGCAATTTACTGAACAGGTCTAGTTTTTCCTTTTTATAACCTTGGAAGTCGAAAGCAGGCAATATTTATATACTTTATTACATTAACTAAAAATAAATTGAACAGGAAATAATTTAATATTACATACATTTAAAATTCTAGTCCATGGAATTTCTGTCTTATGTAATTATGCAACTGAATAAATTATCTTTTCGGTAATTATATTATCCCCAAAATTATCTTAAATGATCCAAAACGATTTACTAAGTGTTGTAATAAATCTCTTGGCTGGATATTTCATTGTTAGATCTATTTGGATATTAGAAGAATTTGTATAGCTATAAAAATATGCTGAATAGCCAATAAATCTTTTTTTATTTAAAAGAAATCGTTGTAATATGTTAGGATTCCTAGTATGGGGTGTGAATTGCTTTTAATGTGTGCCTTCATGCTGGGTAGTTGCTACTATTGTTTGATATTAATTTCACATAATTTATTGTTTTTTAATTAATTAATTTCTTAGCATTTACTTCAACATTAATACTATTTATTAACTGGATTTTTTACATTTTCCGAGCTATATACTGATATGGAATTATTTAATGATATATTGACTTTAACATGTCTTAGGATTCTCGATAGCGCATTTCACCAATGGCCGTGACATTGATTTCTTTTTCTAAAATTTAGCGTTCTCAATGAGCTTTTTTTTGTCTGTCTGAGTGTGCGTGTGTGTGTATGTGTGTAAGGAATTACCATCTCTTTTCTTGAATTTATTCCCATTTTTGTTAGATATAGTAGAACAAAATGAAATTTTAACGAGATCAGGCAAAATTGTAGTACAGGATAGGAATGATATGACTGACTTGGGAATCCAAAAACTGTACTACGTTTCTACTAAAAAATTTTAAGCCTATAAAAATTAAATTTTTCAGTTGCGTAAGAAGTACAATAAGCAGTAATAACTACAAGTCTTTGAAGTGAATAAAGCATGCCTGTAATTTTTAAATTCAGATGTAGCCATAATATTCTTAATAATCGTCTTGAAAAACTTTGCACAAAAGTAGACAGGAATAGCAAGATTCTCATCTCATATGATTACAGTTCGTCTTATGGAACACATGAGTGTAATGTAAAGTATGAGGGTGCTGCAACCCTCCTGCTCGATAATAATCAGCGTCCTGGTTAACACAACACACCCAACACAGATTAAAGCAAAAATACAATTAAAATCATGAAATCAAAATTCCTAATAATGTTCTGTTGCCATTTGTAAAGTTCATCAAATCCTTTGCATGCAAATCTAAACTTTTTTCCGCGGCAATAGAATTCCTTTATGCTACCATGTTTTCCCCTAACATGTCGCAATTATACGCAATCTTCGACGAACTGTCGTGCATTGTCTGCAGCACTACAAAAATAACAAAGACTATTATTTTGCAAATTAAATATTTTCAGGCACGCCGGAAAGGGTCCGTGTCCAGTAATTATTTGATTGCAATCAAATCACATATCATTCTCATTTTTTTTATGTCTGAATATCGAACTCATCCCCGGCATTACCCATTAGCAGCCTCTTTGGCCAGTATGTCGACCCTCTCATTGCCTATGACACCAACATGGGGTTCATTTTCACTTCATGTATTTTCTCGACTTACACAAGAATATCTTTTATATATATGACACCAAAATATTAGTGTTATCAGCATCCGCTAGTGCTTCCAAACCAAATAATATGTCTGTATATATATTAATATATGTTTTTACAGTCAGGTTTTCATCAATCCATTTAAGAGCAAATATGGTACAAATTTGGCTTGAAAATCCGAATTGTAAGGTTCAAGTCTAATTTTGCCATAGTCTATTTCTGTAGCAAACAACTAGACCACATATGTGCACCAATTTCATTTCCAGAACCCGAACTGTCAGTAAATAAGTCCAGTTCTCTTACGCAAACATTTGTTCTCCGATATTCAACTGCTTTTCTTAATACAGGATGTATACTGTTAAAGACAGAAAAATATGCATTATATGTAGTGTAATTTAAATTTATCATAATGAAAAGAATAAAATATCGAGAGGGGCGGCATACCAGACAATATGCAAACGACTTCCGTCGAGACTGTTTTAAAGCATCTGGTAAAGAGCAGCAACCAGGGTCGTTGTATTGTATCGAATTTGTTTCTGATTCGCTGCAGGTCTGCGGCCACATATTAAGAACTATTCAGCAGTATAAGCATAAGCTTATGTCATCAAAGAAATGGGGCCATAAAAAGGTAATTACGAATCCAGGAATGGGGACACTACAAATATTTCCCATTGCCGTTTTACTATGGAATGTATGGTGCAGCTAAACCAAGATGAAGAGAGAAGGAATGCGAAACAAATTGGCGCAAATACATATATTGTAAGTGTACAAAACCCCTTTAAGTGTTCAGAGCCTCTCACAGTCTTAATCAGGCTCTGTCGGGGGACTAGGCGCATTTAGTGGACTGTTCCAATGTTTGCGGTACTAGAAGGTGATCGAGCTGACTTCATCCGGGATTTTAGCCGTACGGAGTTTAGCTTCAACTCGTCGGAAGATTCTATGTGCCATGGCAGTGGTCTGGATTCTTGGATCTTACGGCACGTAGTATGGAAAAAGGTTCATGAGTTCATGAGGACAGCATATGATGATTGACGGAAGACTTAAGCTAATGCACAACTCTGAGCAATCAAGAGAAGACAAAGTCGCAACAGCGTGACATGAACATAGTAAATTGCAACTGCTCAAGTTAGGGCGTATGCTTTTATTGGAATAGCCAGTAATCAAAATAAGTTAACAGGTTATTAATAATTAAAATACAATAACACGCCGGACAAATATTAATTTAGAAGTCAAACAACAAAAATCAGCGTTATATTTTCAAATTTTCACAGGACTAGTTTCGATGGTTTTACCGAAACATCATCTTCAGCTGCAAAAGAGAAAAAAAAATAAAATAAAAAATAAATAAAATGCGCTTTTTGCAGCTGAGTATGATGGTCCGGTAAAACCATCGAAGCTAGTCCTGTGAAAATTTGAAAATATAGCGCTGATTTTTGTTGTTTGACTTCTAAATTAAGGTTATTAATAAATAAGCAAAATGAAAATGTGCACAATACTAGCATTCTGATGATGACATTTGACACAAAAGGCAAAAGATATAGGAAAGAAACATGGAAATATACACTCACGGTAAAAAGTAATATACAAAACATATACTAAGGTACAATAGAATATGAGTGAAAGCGCTGAACATTAAGAGAGAAGTGTGATACTTTACACCTACAAGTGAGGGAAACTTAGTTTATGGACGTCTTTGGAGCAAGCTACATACGACTTGACATGGGTGAGTAGGCAGTAGCACAGTAAGACATGACTGTCAAGTCTGTTACTACGAGTATTTTGGAGGTACTGGCAAAGAGTTATGATATTTTAAAATTATATGATCTTTGCATTTCATTCAATGCTGACAATTCTGAAAGGACTTCAACTACTTAACTGGCGCATTCAAAAGAACTGACGCCATATTATCTGCTTAGTAATACGGAAGTTTGTTAATAGGTTCTCACATAGCCTGAATCTCACATAGTCAGAATATCTCACATAACCAGCATGATCTTACACAGAGGAGAGTTCCCAGAAATATAATACATTTGCTATAGTTACCAGAATATCTCTAAAGCATATAAAAGCTCATGAATTCATTATATTACACATTCAGATATATAATTTCTCTGGTGAAAATTTCTTTAATTTAATCCTATGTATTTTGCATGTTGTAGTTGTTCTTTGGTAATTCAAAAGTTTACTCAACATTTTTGCGGTATATCATACATAGTTTCAGGGAACTGTGTTTACAAATAAATCAGAGTAAAACAGTGGAAGTGGATTTTACAGCTATGTGTGAAAAGTAATGCCCTTGTGCGTAAAGTTTATCATTTGATAGCCGTGTATGTAATAGTTTTTGTTCATTTGAATTCAAAATGAACTTGTAAAACTGTCATCTCATGTACAAACGTTTAAAGAACAAACTGAAAGCTTTAAAGGAGCCTGTTCATATTGTCGATTCATATTCTTGATGCTAACTAATTGATTCATATTCTAATATGCTAGACACAAGAACAAGAAATAAAAAAGCAGAGTTAATGAAATAGTAAGTATTTAAAATTAACTCGGCAAACACAAACGCCGTTCAAAGTTATTTCAGACTTTTCTTTACTAAAAGGCAGCATACTCCAAGAGAACAGTCACTACGCTACAAGACAACATAACTTGTATGCTCTCAGATAACTCTTTCTTCTTTTGTTTAAATATTTAGCTACTTTGAATCTCCCAGAATGGTCAAAGGTCAAGCAAGTGTAAAGCAAGTAATAAAACTAAAAAAAAATAACTTAGTTAAACTAAAATCTTACAATATGTTTTTCAGGTTTGATAACAAGAAACGCGTTTTCTAACCCGTGTAGTTGAGAAACCTTAATGATTCTAAACCTTAGCCTTCCTTCGCATTTATTTACGCAAGATTGCAAGTCCAGGAATATTAGGATTAACTATAACTGAAACCTGTTAATGAATCCTGCCGAATTAAAATGTCTATCATCGATTATCCCTAAAGAAATGTGTGTGTAAAGATTGTAGAGTCTATTTTTCTGCCGATCTTTCCGTGGCTTTTATTTCTTATTTTAAAATGAGGGGGTTTCTTTACCTTAAGATAGGGAACAAAAAATGTCACAAGAACCGTAACATCCAGGAATCTCAATCATCAAAACAGCGAGGTATTTTTCTCTGTTCTCGCGGGTATTTTGAAAAGTGCCCGACGGAATTTAGTTATTCTTGTGCGGCTGTGTCATTCTACGTAAAAGAAATTTAAAAAAGGGGCATGCAAAAGCTTGCTTTTTTGCTCTTGAAATAAAGATAAAACAAAACCGCCTAAATATTTTTTTTCATTTTTATATTACTTGCCACGAAAGCTTTTACTAAGGAAACACTCACCTTTAAGTAATAGACAGGCAATTCAATTTTAGTATATTTCTGTGACTTTTACTGCTTCGTTTTTCGATTGTCGATGCTTGATATTTTACATGAGGCTGGAAAATGAGCACCGTCGTAGTTTGACATGTTGAAGTTAAACTGAGCTTATTAATTTGAGACAAAGCAGCGGACAGATGCATCAACAACAGCTTTCTAATTATGTAAGCAGCCTGGTCCTGATATTAGCAGTCTGCGATCAATATCAGCCAGGCGTTATAAATATGAAATGCAGCACCTAATTGAGACATATTAACTCATCCACATCGCTTGTCTAATCGTAGAAAAATACGGTTTGCTGCTTGTATCACACTCATTTGAGAATTCATAGCATATTATCTCGCGTAACTCTGAGATATTTAAACTTATAAACTCGAGTATAATTGCCTATAAAACCGGATAAATGCAGCATTTTTATGCTTCTTTTCATTTAATGACGCTTTGAAAATCGGGCTTCCAATTTATTGAAACATAACCAAAGCTTTTAATAATAAAAATGGCGCAATAATTAAATTTTATTCAATATTTTATGCATCAGCAGTTGCTTTGTTTCTTCAATAACGTTTTTTATTTCCATCTCTCACATTTTATTTGTTTTAATAGCTTTCTTCTAATATATTTATTATCTTCTGTAAATATAAGTATTATAATGCATGTTTCGAATGACATATTTTAATGAAAATATGTAGCTAAAAGTTGCGTTTCGAATGGCATATTTGAATAAAGAGATGTAGCTTAAAGTTGTGATTCAGATATTTTGACTATAGCGCATTATTTGATTTCATTTTGTTGCATTTGTTCAGGAAATGCTTATATTAGGCATTTTCACCGGAAAATGCAGAGCGCGTGTAGCTCATGTTGACCTTGACGTTAAGTCTAACATTAAATGATAATTTCTATAGACATTTTTTAGAATGACACAAAAATACAAACAAAATACTGAATTCTTTCCGTTTCTTGTTCTCTCACTTTCTCTTTTTACTCTTCCTTCTAGTCTCTTTTTGACGATTTTCTTACTTATATGTATTACCTATATTTCATGAAATCGTGTAAATATTACATGTATTTGTTTATTTGATTACAAGTTTTTGTAGAAAGGCATATGAATATGCATGCAACCATAATATAATAGTGCAATATCTATAAATATTGTTGCGTTATACGGGTTCGTGGATTTGAGAGTATCCGAAGAAAACACGATGCAGAACAATAAAAAGCACAATTTATTTACAAGAATCACTATTTACAGCACAGTTCCAAAATTACCTTTAAAAGCGACGAAAATCTACAATAAATACGCTGAAACAATCAGCAACACAGCTTCAGGCTGTAACTGTAAAGGTAGGTTCACGGCAACACTAAACTTATAATAAAACACCGTGGAACAATCACCAATACACTGTCAAGCTATACAGTAAAGATAGCTTCACGGCAAAGCACTATCTCGATTGCTTTCCGTTCACAAAACTCTCGCGTAGCTTAGCACTCACAGTAAGCAGCTATTCTCACAATAATCACAACGCTCACACTACTTCACAATTAATCAGACTGCTCGCAACACTTCACAATTTTCCTGCTCTCAGAAACGCAAGGGTTTATATAGCTTTTCTTTAAGTTCCACACGTTTCGAGAAATATCTGGACAGGAAGTTATTCTAGAAACTTCCCGATTGGACCATGGGATATCGCCAGTTTGGTCGCCAAATGGGCGATAAAGTCGCCAATCTGGCAACCCTACCATACACTATTTTATGGCAACCCTAGTGCTGTGCCGGAAAGCTTACATACAGGCGCAACCGCCGAATTTTTCGCAACAATATGTATGAAAGAGATATATAATAAAATTTTATGTTCATATTGGTATTTACTATTTATCCTTAGTTCGTTTATACTGAAAGATATCTCGATTAAAATTTTGCAAAACATTAAAAATCTTGGCAAAATATTGCTCTGTAGAAAATTTACGAAAGCTTTAATTTTATGGATATTTCTACCACTCTGTGTAGGCTAAAATAAACATAAACACTTCCCCCAAATTTTACTAAAATGTTCAATAGCTGCTTTTCTGATAGCGACTATTATTCTTAAAACTGCATTAATTGATTTTTATCTCTAACCGTTTAGTTGCCGAACTGCATTTAAGACGGCAGAAAAGAACTGTTTATGTTGGCGGCACTAAATAACACCACAAAAATATACATTAATAATTTTAATTTCCTCAATTTCACAGTTCGTTTCGCAAAGGGAATATAAAAAATCTCAGCAATAAAATGAAGACGCACATAGCCCAGGGATAGACACAAGTAATAATAAAATGAAAGAAAATCAAAGTTGTATGTATTTTTGCTTAAATTTCCCGAAAATGAAAGTTTCCAACAGACAAATTGCTTTCGCAATTTCATCAATCACCATTCCTTTACACGCTCCGTTAAATGCTAAATGAGCAATTTTAGAGATCGTGCTTGGCATTAAATACTGCTCATTACTTTCATCAAATCTCCTGTAAAATCTTTTAATTTTGCCTCTTACAGTGAAAAATCACTAAGCTTTAAATTTCTAACATTATAATTTATTAACAACAGTTTTATTTATTATCTGACGTTGGATTTATACTTTCCACTAATTGCTACTCATATATAGCAAGTAATTTATAATTTCAAACCATTTACTGTTTTATTTTTTAAATCAGAGCCGCAAGAGTAATGATTCTCAAACCTGAGAGCTATAGTGATTTGTGAGCATTCTTTATTAATTGCAAGATGTCTTTGTAACATAAATGTAGTGGCAGTGCTGCAATACTTCATTATATATTCACATATGCACCTTATAATATGTGCATGCGTGAAGTGCCACTAACAGTGATTACGTGGATAAAACTGTAGAATGCTGCAAGTGAGTCCTTAGTTTGATTCCCGGCTACTGATAGGGCAACAGTTTGACATCAAAGACATAAATATGAAACTTTCCTTAGAAAATGCCCACACATACCTCTTAAACTATTTTGTTCTTCAGCATTTTGTCACTATAAATGATCTACTGCACGCACACCTACCAATAAGATAAGCCTTCCAAGCTGAAAATGTGAAATGCATCACACAAATGCGGCGATTTATGAGGAAATGTTACAATAAATTTTTCCTAAACCTTTTATTTGTTTGCGTCCTTCAGACAGAGCCGGGGCATAGGTGAGGCACGTGCGGCGTTTGGCCTCAGGAGAATAACTAGATGGAGCGTCAGATTAACTATGAAAATTCAAAAATTTTCTTTAAAAAATTATGATTGCTAACTTTTAGTTTTTAACCGCATCAAATGTATTTAAAATTACAAAAATTTATTACCCCTGTTTATAATAATTTTAAAACTTAACATTCATACGTAGTACTGCACATACTGTATTTTAACACTAAAATCTGTTGTTAAAACTAATGTATCAAAGTTTAATGTAAGCTTATTTGAAATGAGCTGCATAGACTAAACTTGCTTAGAAAGCATCACACCGTCGATATTAAAAATTCTATTTTACTTTCTTTTAACTTCAATTATAGCACTTACATACCATAAGAAGCTTACCGAAGTCTACAAACTAAATATGGACAGTAGGTGACGCAGTAACCTACACGTTTTTTCCAGAAGACCTAACGCATGAAGAACCTTTAGAATAGCATCCGGAGATTAAAGAAGGATGTCAAAAATAATATATAACATATTATCAATCCTATGCTTTATTTTTAGTGTAAATTTTACCATTGAATAAGACATATGGTATTTAGTCTTTTTGTTTCCATATATAATGTGCACTAGAACTGTGTAGTTGATTTCAATTATGCTTATTTTGGGAGCGGTTACATTACTGTAGGGTGGATTCAAGAATCTACATACTAATCTAATGTATTATTTTCTTTAAAAGAATGAAACAATGAAATAAATTGTTTAGTTTCAAAGAAATAAAAAGGAAGTTCAACGTTTTGAATTTTTTGTGGAAGAATTTAAGACAAACCATTTTGGCTAAATCTAATATAACTGATATTGATATAAAATAACATGTTTTAAAAAGTTTAATTTCTTAAAAGTAACAGACATAAAAATATAATTAAGAAATTTTTTTCTCTGAAGATATTTACATAGTTTTTGAATGTTTGAAACGTGAAGAAAAAGACATAAGTAAATGCGTTAAAGATGTCCGTTTGAAAATTTAAAAAAAAATGAAATTGAAATATCAAAATCATTTAGACTAGGAATTACAAATTTGCTTATTCGTGTAAAATAATAGTAAAAAAATAGTTGCAAACACTTATCATGTTCGCGAAATTTAACATATTGAAGCCCTCTTAGTTAACTGATAAGGCAGGGTAAATTAAAGATAAATTATGAAGCTTCATTAAATTTTAGTAATATTAAAACAGTACTTTTACTCAAGAATATGATGAGAATTTGACCGATAAAAGAACCGATTCATTGATTTGCGGCGGACCACACAGAGATGAGAAAATCGTCTGTGCGTTCCCCGCAAGTCATTGTTTCCAAGCTTCTGTGATCTGCCAGACGACATGGTCTGGCATCCCAGACACAATAATTCGTTCCAATTCACAGTGTAACAGACATAACTTCATGACCAGTGTCGAGAGATTTTAGTGTTTCGCAATGTGTCTGTCGTCAGAGCGTCTTGATTTCAGGAGGGCTGACGAACCAATGATCTTGTTTTTCCTCCGATATCGTTCCAGATATAACGAATAGGAGGATGTAAAATACTACTCAAAAATTAAGGAGGCGTGACTAAGTCAGTCTGTAGCTTGTTTCCATCCCAGAAAATGACCCCAGAATGCTCTTGAACTCTCGCCTGGAGAGACCCCATTAGCAGGTTCCTCACATCACGAGGACTGTAATTCACTTCAATAATTGTTCTACGGTATCCATGAATTATATATATTTGTAATTGTAATAAATATGTTTTTGAGCTCAGAAATGCAGTAAGTATTACGTAAATATGTGCTAATCACAAATGTGCTAATCATTACATGCCTCACAAATGTGCTAATCATTACATGCCTCAGAAATGTGCTAATCATTACATGCCTCACAAATGTGCTAATCATTACATGGAGTTTAGAAGCGCTAGCTACCGCCGGTACCTACAAATTTACTCGATTATAGAAACATACGCTGAAGTATCATTCAAATTACACATGGGACAGGTCCATTGGCCATAAGCAGCCAAATCGTTAATCATGAACCGTACAAGGTATTTTCTCCCTCATTTCTGTCTGCCTACGTGTTACAACGGTAGCTTGTCCTAGATTGGTAGCTTGACCTAGAACTCGGCGCGTATTCGAGAGGTCGCGACTTGGCATTGCTAATTTTTCACGTCTCCAGCATCAAAAAACCTAACACCTCTACAGTGACGCCCGAACTAAAAAGGTGGTGGATAATGATTCTTCACCACCAGAATCTGGCGTTTGGGTCCCCTAATCCCCATTCGCCCTTTAAAAGGGGGAATGTATATGTTCTCCCTCCTTCTTGCATGCCTTCGTGGTGTAATGGTTAGAAAACTCGGCCCGTATTCGAGAGGTCCATGTTCGATTCTCGACGAGAGCGTTGCTCATTTTTTATATCTCCTGCTTCAAAATAACCTAATGAGTCTACAGTGGCCCCAAACTAAAAAAAACGGTGGTGGATGATGATTCTTCACCACCAGGAGTCGGCAACTAGGTTTTCTGATCCCCACTCGCCCTTTAAAAGAGGGAGTATATAAGGTATTCTCTCCCTTCTTTCTGCTTTTCTTCTTTTTTTTTTCGTATAATGATTAGCACCTTCGTGATGTAATGGTAGCACACTCAGCACGTATTCGAGAGGTCCTTGTGCGAGTCCCGGAAAGGGCATTGCTTATTTTTCATCTCTCGAGCATCAAGAAAACCTAATGTCACTACAACCGTTCTAGGACAAGCTTCCCATCTTACACACTCGGCCACTCCAGATTCACGGGGAAAAAAACTCATTTATTTAAAAGCTGCTACGAAGAATTTCCGATATTAGAAGTATCTTTTAAAATGAAAATTGCAAGTTTTACTTAGCGTACTGAAAGAGATTATTTGTTGTTTTTTGTTAAAGAGAAAGAAAAGGAAAAAGGCTATAAAATTAATTTCACGTAATATAGTTCGCAACATCGATGAAAACTTACTAGGAGAAATTTAGGAAAGGCAAGCTGTTTCGACATAATAATCATGTTACGTTCCAAATAGGATTATTCGTGTAAATTAAATGTAGTTATGGGTTTTGAGAAGTTATTAAATAAATTACAGCAGAAAATTCTTGAAACTTTCACTTAACGAAACCAAACCTCTATTCAAGTGTGAAATATTTTTCATTATAGAAAAACACACGCCAAATAATGTTCTGTCAAAAGATACATGTGCCCGCATTGCTTGTTAGCCTTCGTTAAACTAAGTGTTTAATCGTATAACAGTGTTTGGTTTTCAAGGTAAGTAGCACGCATCCATAATATGCATCAAGTGTTAATGCTGTTAAAGAAATTTATCTGCAAATAACTGCGGTAAATTAGTTATGAAAAGATACGGCATTAAGTAATAAACTATTCAAAATAGATGAAAACATTTTGAAATAAATCAATTTTAATCATTATGTATCTTACTTGAGTAGAATTTAAAATTGTATGAAAAATTAAGAATAAAGTTTTGCAATAAAAAACTGCATATACCTATCTACAAATTTCCCTGCCTGATATAGGGAGTACGTCTTTTTTTTTGTTTTACAGCAGGTAAAAGAAAATGTTTTTGAAAATTTTGGTTTCAATATGGTCAGCAAACTGGGCGCGTATCCCAGACTTCCGTGGTTCGAGTCACGGCGAAGGCGTTGCTCACTTTTCGCCTCTCTTGCTTCGAAATAACCTAATGTCACTACAACTGGCGACCGAACTAAAAATGGTGGTGGATGATGATTCTCCACCACCAGGATTTGGCGATTGGGCCCCCTAATCCCCAGTCGCCCTTTAAAAGGGGGAGTATATAAGGTATTTCTCCCGCTTTCTTCGCGTGCCTTCGTGGTTTAGTCGTCAGCACACTCGACGCGAATTCGAGAGGTCCGAGGTTCAAGTCCCGACGAGGTCATTGCTCATTTTTCATAACTCCTGCTTTGAAATAACCTAATGCCTCTACAAGATTGTTAATTATCAATTGAAAACTAATGTTTCAGAAAAATATTTGTTCATTTTAGAAATTAAAGAAGTTTAAGATGTTTTAATTTCACAAATGAAATAGGGATACGAATAATTAAGCGAATTACCTTCAGATTTCCAGTTTCTAGTTGATAAAAATTAATATAATTGGATATACATAATTTCAAGGCAACGGCTTTGGAATTAAATGCCTGAATACTATAAATGCTGCAGAAATTCATTCAGAAATATCTAGTTTTAAAATACTCGCTCTTTCTATAATTCTAGAAACAATCTATCTTTAAGCTTGAATCATTTAAAAATAATTCACGAATGTAATTTCGTTCATTCGTATCCGAATATAGAAACAGCATTAAGAGTATTCACATCATTTCTTAGTGTTACTAGTTAGTGGCGAAAAAAGCTTCAGCAGACTTAAAAATATAAAAAAATTGTATAAGCTATTCACATGATCAAGAAAACCTTTCAAATATTGCCATGTTTTAAATTAAAATAACCACCGAACAAATATTAATTTAGAAGCCAAAAAACAAAATTCGGGGTTATATTTGCAAGTTTTAACAGTTTTCACAGGTACGGTGAAAATTTGCAAATATAAATCTGATTTTTGTTGTTTCACTTTTAAATTAATATTGCCACGTTATGAGCATGTTTTTTCAAACATCGCTGTCCTAAGACAGCATGGTTATTCGCTCAAATACATTCTGCTTTATTTCAGACAGAGACATTCTACAGAAGTATGGAATTAGTGATCATGGAGATTTTGAAAAAAGTCATTGTTGAATTCACTTCCTTAAAAACAAGAAAAACTTAATTACTAAAATTCTATATTAAATAAGTGCTTTTCATTTTATATTAGTTACACTACTATTCATACTGTGCTATTTGCCATTTATCAAAAGGTAACTTTTAATGTTTTTCATTTCAAAACTGTAAATTATCATATGTGCCGATTTTCTAAATATATAAAGGTATGATTAAATATTATTGTAAGAGTTTTGGTATTATGATTTGGAATATAACTATTTATTATAAAAATATACAGGTATTCATATAAAAATGTACCAAATCGAATAAATAAATAATTTAAAAATAATCAAATCCTCTTAAAGTTTTGCATTCAAATTCCTTCATATCAAGCATACGAATGATTTAATTTTCAAGCCCTATGAATGTTAACTTCGGCCATAGTACGCGTTTCTCCTTCACAGCTAGCATCGCATAAAACAGGTAATAAAATTGCAGACGATTTATCTTGTTTTGTTGTCGGCGTTGCATTTCCCTAGAAACACAACTGAGAAAGCTCTTACGACTTCTAGACAACTAGAAGACTTCGAATGTGGTCATACTAAGCAACTGGTCGCCACCTACACCGTATGGAGACGGCTGTGAAAAGGTTTTGGCAACAATGGTTGTTTCAAGACAGTGCAAGGCGAAGGTGCACAAATGCAAGGCAAGATCGGATGATCGTGCGACACGGCCGAACTGTATCAACAATATCATTGTCCGCTGTCCAACGTACTATAACCTCTTCCATACTCCCATGGTACCTTCCATTATGTCACGGCGTTTGGTTGAGGTAAAGCTGACTTCACAGTGGCCTTAAGACGATTACCGTTGACACCCAAAATCGATAGTGGCGTCTAGAGTGGTGGTGTAACTGATCAGCATGACTGCGAGCCGACTGCGTATAGTGTTCAGTGATAAACTTCGCTTCAGGCTTGGAGCAGATACAGGTCCGTGTGTGGAGGGACAAGGGCCAGCGGTCCTAGTCAGCCTCGTTTTACAGAGGTACACAACTATTTCAGAGTCATTTGGTTTTTAGATGCCGGTGAAGTAAAAAATGAGCAATGCCCTCATCAGAGTCGAACCTGGACCGAATATGCGCCGAGTGTGCTGCCGTTACACTACGAAGGTATGCAGAAAGGAGAGAGAAAATACTTTACATACTCGCCCTTTGAAAGGGTGAGTGGAAATCAGGGGACCCAATCACCAAATCTTGCGAGTGAAGAATCATTATCAACTACCATTTTTTATTTCGGGCGCCACTGTAGAGTGTGTCATATTTTTTTATATCTGTGACGTGGAAAATGAACAATGCTCTCTCCGGGACTCGAATCTGGACCTCTGCAATACGTGCCGAGTGTGCTACCATTACACCACGAAGGCATGCAGAAAGGAAGGGAAAAATACCTTATACCATCACCCCCAGTGTGCATGGTGTAGGATGCTGTCTCTTACAATAGTAGGTCTAGCCTAGACATCAGACCCACATCATTCACAGTTCAGCGATATGCAACATTAACAGCTCAACGAACGCTGTTTGTGTTACCTTTACGGCACAGGATCCTGGAACCATTTTCCAACAAGATAATGCTGGATTCCACGAGCTGTTGATGCTCTTCCTTAGCCAGTAAGGTTACCAGACCTTTCGCCAGTCGAACATGTTTGGGATATAGTAGGCAGATGAATTCGGACATCCAAAATGTCGCAGACCTGGGGCAGAAAGTGATGAATAACTGGCAGAATGTAGCGCAGGTGAGATTAGGAAGCTTTATCATTCCTCAACTCAACGTTTACAAGCATCCATCGCCGCCAGGATTATAAGGTTTTATCCTTCAATCTCTTAATTTTCTTGCTAAGCATATGCTGTGAAACCCTATGTGGAGGACATTGAGCAAATCTAGGCTATGTCCTTTAGTGTTGAAGAACTACAAAGTCAGAAGGAGGGTTTAAAGGACCCGTTAATTCAAATAATTACAACTCTCCAACTTGTCAACTTGAGAACAACTCCAAGCCGCTACTTGGGCTGAACTAAAATAATATGAAATAAAGTGTGTTAACAATTCAAATATCTAACTTAACCTTAAGTAGGACGGCGAGGGAAGCCTAACTCTCAGTGAAATGCAATAATGCGAATTACATTAGCAAGAACTAGTAATTGCAATTTCCTTATGAAGGCGAACTTTCAGTAGACAGAGGAAATCTTTGCGCGCACAGCCTTACGGCGACAAATCCAAGACTCTCTCTCTTCTCCTCGTTAACTCCTGCCTTTTAAACTGATATCAGATATATGCGATTTGCATAAATATCTCGCTCGCGCTAAATTCGGGCAGCAACTGAAACTTTGAGATATCGATAGGAAAGTTCAAACTAAAAATAACTTGGTTAATTAAAACAATGAATGCTACATAGTTGCTCCCAGAATTTAGTAGTCTGAAACTAACTAGCCCACAGTCGGCTTTTAGTGAAGATGCTAAATTCTAAATCTAAATCTAAATTTTCCTTCCTATTCACCGTCCTTTACAATTGTAAGTTTTAAATTTAGTTTAAATCTCTGTTTGTGTCTTAGCTATTTTAACATAGAATAATCTTTACATCCTTTTTCTTCTTCACATCAAAAAGATCCACCAGGAATTTGGCTTGACTGACATTAGTCTGGTTCCTTCCAGTCTAGAAGGAAATAAATCTTAATTTTATATTATAAGTACATTTCACCTGAAAAGTACAACATTTCCTTCCTCTGATGATTTTCGTAACGACTTTTATTCGCGCTTTAGGTATTCGCGTTTTTTTAATTTTTATTAGCGCTTTTCACAAAAGCATTCATTTCACACTCATTCACTTTTAAAACTTCCCCCTTGTTCTCTGGCCAAATGTGGTGTTTGTGAAAAACACGCAGTTTTACTTTGTCAAGTGTTCACAACTACCACCTGACTTCAATTCTATTGGGGTTAATTCTTCGACTTTCAAGACCTCGGACCTCCCCTAAAACAAATCTGAAATGCCCTGAGGTTCTAACATAAAATGAACTTTAAACATTTGTGTGAAACCAGAGAACACTACATACAACATTCAAACATTTTCAATTGCATTTCATACATATAATTCATTCTTTCAATCTTCATTTCAAATTTTCTTTAAATTCTCATTGCGTTAAGTAACAATTATATATTCAATTTCTAATTTAGCGCGTTTTACGCTTTTACATTACATTTTAATTTTAACTTGCGTATCCTTTACGCTTTTCCAAAATATTCCATATTCATAATACCAGTGCATAAGGCTTACATACAATCATGCATTACATAGAAAACAGTTTTACATTAAATACATTCATTATTTATACATAGAAAAATATAATACAACAGTTTTGCTATACAACTTACGTACTAGTTGCTTTTAATTAACACAATTCAATTTCCTATTTACAGAGAGTCTTTTGACTAAAATCAATAAATCCCATGTTCTGGATTACAAAGAACATTTCACGAATTGTCTCACAGTTTCTCAACTGAAAACTCGAATTTCCTTCGCTGTATGTTTAACTTGTTCCTTCAAGCGTGTCCTTTACGCTTTCGGCAACCCGATAACCTGCCTTTCACTCGGGTAACTTCCCTTTTAAATCTGCATCTTGCACTTAAATCAGAAACATAACTGTGTGAATTT